>AWOL01S0004782.1:26571-43450 GCA_000715115.1 Nicotiana otophora | reverse complement strand
CTGGTCTTCTTCAGTTACCAGGCATCGGAGGTAACTAGCTATCCCTACGGGGGCGGAAAGAATTCAGGAATCCTCCGGAACGGTGATAACAACAAACCACTTCCGACCAGGATCTGTGCTCGGAGTGGGGAACCGATTGATCAATCTTGGGATCATGCTCGACCCGCCAACCTTCGAGGATGGAGTTTTCCTTGGCACCTCTAAGTCACCCAATCCGGTGAAATCCTCCAGGGCGGATGAATCTATACTGTCAAAAAATCCTCGGAGGGGATCGTCCGCTCCATGGACCCCCTCGTGGGATCGCTCCTTCGTCGTTCGGGCTTTACCAAACATTGATTCTGTGAACGAAGAAGATCCAAAAATATCTATAACGTCAGGCGAGGCAGAGCCGAATTCTTGAGAGTTCTCGGCCCTCCCTTCGGCATCAGCCTCGCAAACCTGATGGGGATTAGATTCCATCATTTCCCCTTCGGTTACCACCCGTTCCTCGGGGATAGACAACTCATGGGCCACAAAGATTTTATCCTCCTCGGACTCGTCTCTGAGCCGGAGGAGTGATTCCGAGTCAAGCACTCGGGAGTTGGAGGTTTCCTTTGGCTTACGAACCAGCATCCTTCTCGTTTTCTTTTTCTACGAACTCGGGGAACCCGGGTCCCTTTTCCTTTTCTTCTCCCCTGCCGTGGCTCCGGACTGTCCCGAAGCAGAAGAATCGGCAGGTAAGTCCTTATTCCAACTGAGGGCCTAAGCTCGACGGTCTTAGATAAACCTACAAAAGAGAAGTAAAGAAAAAATAATAAGAATGTGGTGCTAGAAGAAGAAGCCTAGCTCAACCTATTCGGGAAAAAGATCTGACCATAGGAAGAGGCCTCCCAAAGGCCCTTCGAAATTTTGCGCCACGAGTACTCAGAATAGGGCATCTACGACAATGTCATCGATCCATTCCTTTAACTGAGGAACAACATTCGGGACTCGAGCGATAGTTGTGCCACTACAAATACCAATGAGAAAAAAGGGAGATGAGCTTGAAATCAAAATTCAAAGAGAAGTTGTACTTACGTGATGCATTCCACTTCTCGGGGAATGGCCTAGATTTGGCCGGAATCAAGTCTGAGGTCCTCACCCAAATAAAACGTCCATGCCAACCTCGATCCCGGTCTTCATCGATGCTTGAGAATGGGGTCTTACTAGCCCGGCGCACGAGCTTTATCAGACCCCCTCGGAAGATTGGGGGACTGTACAAATAGAGCGGATGATCTACGGTGAACCGACAATAGTCGATCTTGTTCACAAAAAATCGAAGAAGGATTACGATCCTCCATAACGATGAGTGGATCTGGCTGAGACATACCTCGTGCCTCTTACAGAAGTCTATGATGACCGGATCCACCAGGCCCAACATAAAGGGATAAGTGTAGACACTTAGGTATCCCTCAACGTGGGTAGTAATGGCCTCCTAAGAGTCGGGGACCACTATGTCCTTTTCGACCCAGTTGCATTCCTTTTGGACTAAGGAGAGATCATCTCCGGTGATCGAGCAAATATATCTCGACGCCTCCTTACGCCGACCCTGCACCGAAGAGGGCTTCTCAGCCTTGAAGTCGTCACCGATCGAACATCCCCCAGAAATGAACATCTTCAAGGGAGGTTCCAGAGTCGGTTCATCTGTAACCACGTTAGCAGCGGATCTCCCGAGGTCTACCACATCGAAAGTGGTTTTGTTGGTTCCGGTAGTCGTTTGGGAGGTAGAAGCGACCTTTTGGGGAACAGATTTTGAAGTTTTTGCCATTGTTATAGGGGAAAACTTGAAGGAGATTGAGAAAGGTTAAAAACTGGAAGATCGAATGTGTTGGCTTGAGTGGATGATGGGTAAAAATTTTGCAAAGGAATCTCGAATAACGGAGGTAAAAATGCTAGAATATGAAAAAGAGTAATGAAATCCTGAGGGTACAAGGGTACAAGGGTAGAAGGCTTGCTGTCAAGTAAAAAATGAACAAAGTAGGGGTTATTTATAGGGGTTTCGCGACATTTTGCGTCTAGGGACAGCCAACCGACGACTGACGTGTGTGTAAGGCGTGTGTCACGGCGTATTGAAGAAGGAATCGGGGTTATCATGTCGTTTCTCGTCATCTTGCTCTCCGATAAACGAGAGGACTATCTGTATACGGGTAAAAACTGAGCTTATGATATACTCCGGCCTCCAATAAGATAAAACAAGATCGAGATATGATGGTGAAGGATCAGAATCAAAGCAAAGGTCTCATCGAGTCAGAATCTGGGTGCACGATGCATGCCCTCGAGAATATTAGGGTTATGATTCGAGATCGATCCAAATCCTGAAAGACTTCGGAGAATATTGTCGGGCAATCAAGCACGACCAGCAGAAGGCCTTAATATCCGCGACCGGCCGGATATCATGGTGTGGATCTCGGTACGTATCGATGAAGAACCGATAATCAGTTAAACAGATGATTTTTTACCTTTTATGGAATTGTACTTAGAGTAGGATTCCCCTACTATATAAAGGGGGGTCTGATAATTCATTAGACACATGGTAACACGTATTCCAAAGCAATATGCTACTATTTTTACTGTTATTGTAAGTTTTTTCTCTCGTTCATCAACATTATCCACTGTGAGCCGGAATTGAGGGTGAATGTTTCACTAAGACTAGAATCATCCTCCTCGTGTGGTTTGAATTTATTATATCCTTACTTGTCCATTCTAACTCAATTTATCGCTTTGTATCAAATTAATCTGCATATCCTTAAAACCACTTACAAATTTAATTGTTATCCGATTTTGAGGGTAAACAATAATGAAATTGGCACATCGTAGCACCAAAGAAATATTATTTACTGAAAAACAATTTAATTACCATAGCTTCTTATATTATTATGATGATTAAAGTGCTTGGGTAATCAGAAAAGGGTTGATATGATCTTTCGTTTTTGTTGTTTGACAAGACCAAAATGACCTAAAGCCGCAAAAAAAGTATGCTTTGATATGCAGCTGGAAAATTGGTCTAAAATTCCCACCACCTACATGAAAGACAAACATATGGTTGTAAACACACACTCACATACACCCACAAAAATATTTCAGGCACCTATTGGTAAATCAATATGTACACACACATAATTAGACAGATATTTAACTATAGGGAAAGGAAAATTTTACAGTAATGAAAGAGCATATAGAATTTCCACAAGATAACTAATTACATGTACTGGTGAATTTTAAATGGGAAAATTGATGATAAACAACTGGAAACATACTGGTCCACAAAGTCAGTTTGAAGGGATTAAAGCAAAAGAAGGCACATGAGTAGTTTATAAGGAGGGAAAAGGGCCAAATATACCATTCTACTTTCATATATGGTCTATATTTAATCTCTGTTATATTATCAGGCCAAATTTACCTCTACATTTATATTATCGGGCCAAATTTACCCCTACAATCACCAAACTTTAAAAAAAAATACCCCTTGATTTGTTAAGTAATCCAAAATCTCTCAAATTTCTTTTATTTAAATCACTTGTTGTTTTTCTTGATCCACTATTTTTGAAATAATTGACATTTACATGCTTTCTGAATTAGAGAAAAAAATAAGAGAAAAAAATATTAAATAATACAACTGAACAAACAAAGTATAGTAAATTGAAATATCTAAATTAGGTAACTTTTCTAAATTCTAAAAGTATTTATGACATCCAAATTTTAATGAATTCGTTGCACTAAATGTATGGAGACTTTGCAAGTATTAGTGATTGAAGTTGAAGTTCCTCGGAGACTTTGCATTGTCTAATGCAACTTTGCTTTAATTAAATGCCTACACATTTTGTACTCTTAAGTTAGTCGATTGAACTCTATACTAACCAGGCAATGACAAAATATATTTGAATATACATGTACATACATGATGATCAGCTGCATATAGTACACAATAAATAGACCCACTAAATTATACGGTATGTATATGATTGAAAAATAAATAAAATTTTAAACTAATTTTATTTATTACAAAAAGAGAAATGGGTGCATTGGTAAAAAACAAAAATTATGAATAATTTATATAGTCTAGTAACTTTAGCATTTACGTCAATACTAATTTTTGAAATTAAAATAGTGGACTAAGAAGAACAACAAGTGATTTAAATAAAAGGAATTTGGAAGATTTTGGATTGGCCAAATACCTATACGACCCCTTAAACTTGGCACCAGTTTTCATTTAGACACTTCAATTAAGGCCATTACCTATTGTACACTTTAACTTAATAGTATATGTACCTATTAAACACCTCTCACTCACCCGGTTTAAAAAAGTTAAGTGCGCGTTGTTCACTTTCGGATGACGTGGTAAAACATCGAATTAAAGAGTGACATGTGGTTGTTCCCATTTTCCTATTTCTTTATTTAAAGCTAAAGAAACAGTACACACTATCCTCCCCAGACCCCACTAGTGGGATTATACTGAGTTGTTGTTGTTATTTTATTTAAGGCTAAATAATCCAAATTGAAAAATATTTTTAAAAAAAATTAAAAACTCTACTCCCCCTCCCCACACCAAACTCACATTTTTCGGACGGCCATCTCTTTTCCCCTCTCTTTTCTCAAGCTATTAGCTTTTTCCCTGCCCATTTATGTTTCCATCACTCTAGCCATGTCCAAACAAAAAGCATATTGTGTTCTTGGTTGGAAAATTTTCATGTTTGTAGATGTGCAACTTGGCCGTAAAATTTCATATTTGGACGAAAATTATTGATGCGGACGAAATCGTTTGGTTAATCTCCATGTTCTTAGCTACAACATCAAGTCAAATTTGCTTGATTTTGATGTCTAAAATTACAGGGGGGATTTTGTTGGATTTTTCTATGTAAAATGGGATCGATATTATAGGGTTGATGTTTGAAATGACGCTTTTTCTTGTTGGGTTTCTCTTTGTAAAATCGAGTATTGCAAAATCATTTGCTTGATTATTTTCTAAAATTGCCGAGTTTTGTTGTTGTTGTTTTCTCTCTGCAAAATGATTGAGCTATGCTTTGACTTGTAAATAATTTAAATTTAAAGTGAATTCTAAGGTATCTCCCTGAAATGAAAAGGTAATTCAAAAATAAAGTTTAACATTACTGCACATTCGAGTTTGAATTTCAAGATCTATCTCAGCCTCTTTTAAAATATCATTTCTGGGTTTTACTCTTTCGTTGGCGTGTACATAATTTTTTTAAGTGGATTGATGAGTTAATCAATAATGAAAGTGAGATGAATCTGTAACTCTGAAAAAGAATCTTGTGGTAGATGGAGGTAGCGATGGAGAAGATGAAGGAGAAAGAAGAAGAATTAAAAAAATTATTTGAAGAAGAAAACAGAAAAAATACAGGCCAAACATTTCTTCTTCACGCGCCGAATTTTGGGTACAAATCAACATCGTCCCACTTGTCATGAGGTGTTTAATAGATACATATTCTATTAAGTTAAAATGTACAATAGGTACTGACCTTAGTTGAAGTGTCTAAATGAAAATTAGAGCCAAGTTTAAGGGGGTCGTATAGGTATTAGACCTTTGGATTACTTAACATATCAAGGGGTATTTTTAAAAATTTATTGATTGTAAGGATAAATTTGACCTGATAGTATAACGGTACAGATAAATTTGACCCGATAATATAATGGAGGTTAAATACAAATAATATATGAAAGTAGAGGTGCATATTTGGCCATTTTCCCTTATAAGGATGAGATGCATGGTGCCAACCGCCAACCGGAGATATTTATACAAATCATGATATGTCTTTCAATAAAAGTACATATAATTAAACAAAAAAGAGAAAAACTGTAACTAGACTTGGCTTGAAGATAAATTGGTTCGAAAATATCTCCTATATGCGTGGATTAATATTTACCAGGCTGTTACTTTTCAGCTGGTTATGATACAGCTACAACCTCTTCAATATGTTCTCATTAGTTCCATATTTTTTCCCCTTATTATTATATTAAACTTGCTCAAAAGCAAAGGGATCCAAAATGAAAGATTTTCACATGCTCAAGGTGCACTTTTAGGCTGGCAAAAATCCCAAATGATTGAATGGATTAACAAAAAAAGAATAAAACTTGTGTTCTTATCTCAGTACAATCACACAACAAACAAAGACTGGTGGCAGAATAATAGCTTTTTATTAATGTGAGGGCTAGGAGGCAACTAATGGAAAAAAGGGTAAAATGTTGTAAAAGATATCATCCAAAATGTACTAAAATTTCTGAAGAATAGAAACTGAAACCTTAAAAGCATGTCGCTTAAAAATCAGTTACTTAAGTCTGAACTAAAATTATAGCTTAATTATTTCAACTCTACACTATAGTATATTAACATGTCAAAATATAGCTTAATTAATAATTAATTACTAATAAGGTAAAAAATAAAGTCTATGATTAATTACTAATAAGAGATTGAAAATGAAGTAGGTGATAAGTCATAAAATAGTAACACTACAACGGTGAAAGAGAAAGTATCACATGGAAAGGACAATCTTGGATCTTACTACACACTTAGCCATACATGATCCGAAAAAGATCCGCATGTCTATCATATTATAAGCAAGCTAATTTGAGAAAAATAAAATATTAATGTTGAGTCAAATAATGTTGGCATTTCCTACGTNCCTTAGTTGAAGTGTCTAAATGAAAATTAGAGCCAAGTTTAAGGGGGTCGTATAGGTATTAGACCTTTGGATTACTTAACATATCAAGGGGTATTTTTAAAAATTTATTGATTGTAAGGATAAATTTGACCTGATAGTATAACGGTACAGATAAATTTGACCCGATAATATAATGGAGGTTAAATACAAATAATATATGAAAGTAGAGGTGCATATTTGGCCATTTTCCCTTATAAGGATGAGATGCATGGTGCCAACCGCCAACCGCAGATATTTATACAAATCATGATATGTCTTTCAATAAAAGTACATATAATTAAACAAAAAAGAGAAAAACTGTAACTAGACTTGGCTTGAAGATAAATTGGTTCGAAAATATCTCCTATATGCGTGGATTAATATTTACCAGGCTGTTACTTTTCAGCTGGTTATGATACAGCTACAACCTCTTCAATATGTTCTCATTAGTTCCATATTTTTTCCCCTTATTATTATTATATTAAACTTGCTCAAAAGCATAGGGATCCAAAATGAAAGATTTTCACATGCTCAAGGTGCACTTTTAGGCTGGCAAAAATCCCAAATGATTGAATGGATTAACAAAAAAAGAATAAAACTTGTGTTCTTATCTCAGTACAATCACACAACAAACAAAGACTGGTGGCAGAATAATAGCTTTTTATTAATGTGAGGGCTAGGAGGCAACTAATGGAAAAAAGGGTAAAATGTTGTAAAAGATATCATCCAAAATGTACTAAAATTTCTGAAGAATAGAAACTGAAACCTTAAAAGCATGTCGCTTAAAAATCAGTTACTTAAGTCTGAACTAAAATTATAGCTTAATTATTTCAACTCTACACTATAGTATATTAACATGTCAAAATATAGCTTAATTAATAATTAATTACTAATAAGGAAAAAAATAAAGTCTATGATTAATTACTAATAAGAGATTGAAAATGAAGTAGGTGATAAGTCATAAAATAGTAACACTACAACGGTGAAAGAGAAAGTATCACATGGAAAGGACAATCTTGGATCTTACTACACACTTAGCCATACATGATCCGAAAAAGATCCGCATGTCTATCATATTATAAGCAAGCTAATTTGAGAAAAATAAAATATTAATGTTGAGTCAAATAATGTTGGCATTTCCTACGTGTCAAAAAGTGCAAGGGTAATGATAAACAATTGGTTTTATTTTATTATTTGGATATATTATCATGGAAGATATGGATATCGTGTATATTTGAAAGAAACTTTTGTGTTAGAGTTTCCATAATAGGCTATGCATTATTGAGATCTTTTAGCCCTATGATATTTGATTTTGTGCTTATATAGTAAATATAAGTAACACTTAGGAAAAATAAAGAGTTCTACTCAAATGATTGAAACCACGGATGTATAAAACATAAATTTCCAGCCATGCAGAAAATTTGATGAATCTTTGCTAATTATTTTAAAACCTTATTGCATAGAGTAGTTATATCACTTATATGGTCTTTCTTTTTCGAAAAATCTTTATTCACACTTAATATTTACATCTAATCACATGAAATTACCATGGTTAAGTGACACAATATGTGCTTTATATATTAATTAAACATAATTAAGTGATACTTAAAATTTTATAAAAAGACATCTTATGTATTATTAATTTGCTGTGACCGACCACATGTTTGACTAACACGTTATATAATTGTATCATACTCACACAAGTACCCGGCAAAGTTTTGCAAATTCCAACTCAATTTTCTAGAAGAATTAACCTAAATAATTGTTCCCTCAATCTCTTAAACTAAAAATTGTGATGACCCAATAGGTTATCTTTAAATTTAATAATTATTTATGTCTTTTAAAACCTCAAATAGCACCTTTCAGTATTTCTCGACTTGCGTGCGTAATCCGTAAATTTTTTCAGAAAATTTTTATGACAAAAATTGATAAAAATGTGAAATAGAGCTTTAAAACTCAACTGAGTTGATTTTGATCAACATTTTGGGGGCAAATGGACCTAGATCGGTGTTTTGATGGTTCTGGTAGGTCCGTATCGTGATTTGGGACTTGGATATAAGCCCGAAATCGAATTCGGAGGTCTCTAGCTCAAATTATCGCCATTTAACGAAAACTGGAAATCTAAAGGCTAAAGATTTCCAAAGTTTGACCGTGAATTTGACTTTATCGATATCAGACTCGGCTTGAGATTTCTAGAGTTGGAATAGCTCTGTTATGGCATTTGGGACTTACCTGCAATATTTGAATTTATTCCGGATTGAATTGACATGTTTCGGCGTGAGTTATAAAATTGAAAATTTCATAAACTCATAAGTCCGAATCGAGGTGCGAATTGTAGTTTAAAATTGAAAATTTCATAAACTCATAAGTCCGAATCGAGGTGCGAATTGTAGTTTTGACGTTGTTTGACTGATTTGAGACCTCTAGTAGGTCTGTGTTATGTTACGAGACTGGTTGGTATATTTGAACGGGGTCTTGAGTGGCTTGGGTGAGTTCCGGGTGAGTTTTGAACGAGTTTGGGCATTTCGTCATTCTCATGATATTTTGGGACAGTTGAAGGGCGGAGGGCACATTTTGGAGTACGGATGTGCGGCCGCAAACTCCCAAAGTGCGGAGGCAGTGGTAATTATGCGGACCGTAGTTGAAATTGTGCTGTCCGCGGTTGAAATTGTGCGGTCCGCAGAATTTGTCTTGCGGCCGCAAAAAGGAGATTTTCAGGTTCGATGGTCCGACTTCGGAAAATTGTATCTTTTAATCAACAAGGAATTTGGAGATGATTCAATAACTAAAGTTGTAGCCCTTTGAGTCTGGTTTCCAGAAAGGTATACCATTAATTATTTGGACATTTATAAAGAAAGTTATGGTAAATTTACTAAAGTCTGGTAGTGCAGTCACACTGAAGTGCGGCCGCATAATTTGTGCGGACCACAATAAAAATGTGCGGTCAGCCCAATGGGGATCAGATTTTGTACCATATAAACGAGGGTTTCATCTAATTTTTTATTTTTTGGACCTAGAGAGCTCGGTTTGTGGTAATTTTTCGTGGGTTTTTTAAGAAATTCATCGGGGTAAGTGATTTTAATTCGGATTTAGTTGATATACATGAATATATCATTTTTTTTCATCATTCAATTAGCATTTTGAGATGGAAATTTAGAAAAAATTATAGAAACTTCATAAACTATAATTTTCGGATTCGAAGGGCAATCCGATGTCAGAATTCGATAATTTTTGTATGGTTGAACTCGTATCGGAATGGATGTTCGGATTTCGTGATTTTCGTTAGATCCCGAAAGTGGGTTCCACGTTGACTTTTGGTTGACTTTTCCGAAAATGACTTAAATTAAGTTTCTTTCAAATTGTGAATAATTTCTAAAGCTCAAATTGAATTGTTGGTAAATTGCTAGGTTTGATTGGTTTGGAGAATAATTCGAAAGGAAAAGCTATGGTCGAGTGCTCATTTGAAATTGCGGAATAAGGTAAGTATCGTGGTTAACTTTGACTTGAGGGAATAGAACCCTGAAATTATTTGTTACGTGAATTTCATGTGTAACGATGTATAGGCAAGGTGAGGAGTGCCTATACATCGTCAAGTTGATTATTTGCATATTTATCTGGAAATCATAAATTATTTTCTTTATCATGAGTTAATTATTATATTAATTATTTCTCTCATAATCTTTGCCAAATATTAAGTCTTGAATTCATGCTATAATTGCTACATGCTTATTTGACTAATGTGACCTAATTGCTACTTGACATTTAGTATATTAGACATTAAATTGTCTATTTTCTCCCTAATTTCCACAATTAATTGTTACTTGTCATTACTTGTTTACTACATAATTTATAAATATTGTAGGCTTTGTTGCCTAATAATTTCTTATTGAATGTGGTATTTATTGAAGTATTTTTATTATATTTAAGGGTTGTTAAATTATATTGTTGGAGCGGGTTGCACGCCGCAATGGAGATAAAAATGAATATATTGGGGGATCGGGTTGCACACCGCAATAAATTATATTTTAAATTTATATTATTGGAGCGGGTTGTACGCCGCAACGGAATTTAATTGAAGGATTATATTGGAAAAATGGGTTGCACGCCGCAAGAGAATGAGAAAAGAAATAATTGATTGTGACTACTGAAATAATTTCAATTATTGATATGATTTACCTGTCTTACTTCTATTCATGTTATTATTATTTTTATTATTATTATTATTATTATTATTATTATTATTATTATTATTATTATTATTATTATTATTATTATTATTATTGTGTACAGGTTAATGTAAGTGACTTGTCTTAGCCTTGTCACTACTTCATCGAGGTTAGGCTCGGCACTTACAGAGTACATGGGGTAGGTTGTACTCATACTACACTCTGCATTTCTTGTGCAGATTCTGAAGTTGGTCCAAGCGACGTGCTGCAGATTTTGCTCGGATTCAGCTATCAGTGGAGACTTGAGGTATAGCTGCACGGCGTTCGCAACTCTGAAGTCCCCTTCTACTTTATTTTAGTTGTGTGCTTTATTTTAGACAACCTTATTTTTATTCAGACCCTTATTTGTATTATTCTAGAAGTTCGTGTACTTGTGACACCAGTTCTGGATTGGTATTTAGACAACGTTATTATTTTGGATTGTTCATTTTAATTCAGACATATTTTTCGATTGTTTGGTTTCCTTATTAATTAATTAAAATGGATTGTTAAAAATGGTTTAAATTATTCTAACGTTGGCTTGCCTAGCAAGTGAAATATTATGCACAATCACGGTCCCGAAGGTGGGAATTCCGGGTCGTGACAAGTTGGTATCAGAGTACTAGGTTACTTACGTCTCACGAGTCACGAGCAAGCTTAGTAGAGTTTGAAGGATCGATACGGAGACGTCTGTACTTATCTTCCAGAGACTATGAAGTTTAGGAAAAATATCACTTCTTTTTTATTCTGTTGTGCGATTTTATTCTATCATCGATGATTGAACCATTCTATTCTTACTCTCTTGCGGATGGCGAGAATACATAATACATCTACCGACGGACAGGGACCAGAGCCCCCGGTGGCAACTATGACCAGGGGTAGAGGTCGAGGCCGAGGTCGCGCCAGAGGCCGAGGTAGAGGCAGAGGTAGAGCTCAGTCTAGAGCTCGAGCATCAGTACCTGTTGTAGAACCTTAGGTGGATTTGGGAGCGAATGTTCCATCTCAGACTGTTTTGTTGGACCAGTTCAGGTCCCGAAAGGATTTACAGCTACTCTAGTGCTTCAGGATGCTCTAGTCCGTTTGGTGAGCCTTATGTACGGCGTGGCCCAGAATGGTATATTTCCAGTGGCACCAGCCGTCTCACAGGCTGGGGGAGGAGCACAAACTCCTACTACTCCCGCTCAGGAGCAGATGGCTCCCCAGAATCAGGCTCCAGCAGTCCCGCCAGTTGGGATAATTCAGCTAATTGTTGCGGCACATGTCGGTGATAGGTCCGCCATATCTTCTGAGGCCTTATTGAGATTGGACAAGTTTACTAAGCTCTTTCTAGTTCACTTCAGTGGTACACCTTCTGAGGACCCACAAGATTATCTTGACCACTGCCTTGTTGTCATTACCCAATTTTCCCTCCGTTTGGGTATCGTGATGGCCACCTAATTTTAAGGACTAGGTAAGCCTAACATTAAATGAAACAACAACATTATTTAAATAACATCTAACAATTTGAAATAGAAATACCTTAAAATTTATAATTCCCAAAATCGATAGTACAAGTCATATGCTCTACAGAGTGTTTGCTAGAAAACTTCTAAATAATTGTCCAGAAATAAGAATAAACAGTGCAAAACGAAAACTTGAAGGTGACTCCGAAGCCTGCGAATGCAGCATCAGGTTTACCTTGAGTCTCCACAGTAACGACCCGCACAACTACTAACTAACAAATACCTAGATCTGCACAAAAATGTGCAGAAGTATAAAATGAGCACACCACAGCGTTGCCCGATAAGTTTCAAGATTAATCTCGGTGGAGTAGTGATGAGGAGCAGTCAAGACACCCACTGGTCTAATAAATTGAACAAGTATAAGTATATGAACAACAGAAATATGATGTCTACATAAACACTATGCAATATGGCTCACAATACAGTAATGGCAATAAGAAAGGAAACAACAAGTATAAGAAGAATATAATAAAAATGACACAGAAAAGTGAATGGAACATAACCTAAATCCAGAATCACAAATACAGCAAGGACAAGTAATAACTCAGCAACTATAACCGCTTTTATATTAGGTTTTAGTCATCAAACTCCACGAGGTACCGAACCTCGAACAAATCACAACTCACGGGTCTCAATACTTGAACCCTAACACTTGGCATCCTGTGCCCTCACAACACTTTATAACCGCACTGACGACTCACGTGCCAATAGAGCCATTCTGTCACGACCCAAAATCTCACCTGTCGTGATGGCGCCTATCTCGATACTAGGCAAGCCGACAACCTCAATAAAATCACATTTCCTTAAAGTTTGAAACAAAACATAATAATTTGAGTCTAATAAAAGGCCTCATAATTTCATATACAAACACTCCCAAAACCTGGTGTCACTGAGTACATGAGCATCTATTATGAATATAAGTCTGGGAAATACGGTCTATAATAGTGTGAGACCAAATGCAGTAAACAAAGAGGTAGGAAAGGAGAGACAAAGGCATGCGAAACACAACAGCTACCTCTAAATCTCCGAAAAATCAAATGTACGAGAGAATCAACACCCGCTATGTCCGAAAATACCTGGATCTGCACACGAAGTGCAGGGTGTAGTATGAGTACAACCAACTCAGCAAGTAACAATAATAAATAAAGAACTTAAGATAGTGATGAGCTACACAATTATAGTTCACTTTCAGTCATTCCAGCAAAGAATAGGCATGCTTTCAAATCCAGTAGTTTAAGTCAAATCAATTTTATACAGTTCAAGTTCATGTAATCCAGATATAAAATCTTTCAGAGAATTTCACAACAATGACAGATAGCAACTAAGTGCAACAACAAATGAAAAGCAAGTACCACCTCTCAGGACAACAGTCATTCAATGGGCTCCCAGCCCTCAACACTCACACTCAATGGGTACCCGCGCTCACTGGGGTGTACAGACTCCGGAGGGGCTCCTACAGCCCAAGCGCTATAATCTGCATGGATAGCTCACGTGTTGCACGGACAACTCATGTGCCATAATATAAATATTTGGATCAGCAAGGACAACTCACGTGCTGCACGGACAACTCACGTGTTATAGTATAATATAAGGATCTGCACGAACAACTCACGTGTTGCACGGACAACTCACGTGCTATAGTATAAAATCTCACAATTAGGCCCTCAGCCTCGCTTAGTCATAAATTTCTCCAGTCTCTCGGGCTCTCAATAATCATGAAATCAGCCCAAACAACAATGATATGATGTATCAATAATGAACAATAGAGACTGGGATAAAATAATCAAGTAAACTGTGACTGAGTACAAAACAATAATTAAGAAGATAGTTCAACATGTACACGACCTATGTGGGTCCCAATAGTACCAACATATAACCTAAACATGGTTTCTAACATGACTTACACTCAAATTTGCACAACACATAGAAAGCTCATAGCTAACAACAAGTTATTTAACTTTACAGTTTTACGGGACGGACCAAGTCACAATCCCTCGGTGCACGCCCACACGCCCATCACCTAGCGTGTGAGTCACCTCCAAAATAATCACATGACATAAAATCTGGGGTTTCATACCCTCAGGACCAGATTTAAAATTGTTACTTACCTCAAACAGCATAATTCTTTATTTCGTTATGCCTTTGCCTCGTGAATTAGCCTCCAAACGCCTCGAATCTAGCCACAAATAATTCGATTCACTCAATAACATTTAATGGAATTAATTTCATAAGAAAAATGCAAATTTTCCATAAGAATCCGAATTGAACTCAAAAATGACCATGGGGCCCACGTCTCAGAATCCGACGAAACTCACAAAATCTGACAAACCATTCAGTTACGAGTCCATCCATACTAGTTTCACTCAAATCCGATTTCGAATCGACATTCAAATCCCAAAAAACATTTTATGAAATTTCTACAATTTTTCCAAAATTTCCATCTCAAAATACTAATTGTATGAAGAAAACAATGATATATTCATGTATGTTAATCAAATCTGAGTTAGAATCACTTACCCTGATGAATTTCTTGAAAAGTCCACGGAAAATCGTCACAAACCTAGCTCCCAAGGTCCAAAATGTGAAATAATACCCTAAACCTCATTTATATAGAACACCTATGAACTCCCCATGTGCGGCCTACACAATTCCAAGTGCGTCCGCACATCCCAGCTCCTGCGGTCGCACAAAAATGGTGCGGCCACACCTTTTGGTGACTGTACTGCTATGACTTAGTATTTTGGTCATAACTTTCTATACAAATGTCCAAATGATGACTTCTTTACTTTTTATGTAAACTAGACACGAAGGGTTACAATTTTTGTTTTTGAATCATCTCAAAATTCCTTGTAGATCAAAAGATATAAGTTTTCGAAGTCGGATCGGCGAATCTGCAGAACTCCCTGGAGTGCGGCCGCAGACAGAATTGTACGGTCCGCACTCCTCCTCTGAGGTCCGCACTTTTCTGCTGTGGTCCGCACTCTTATGTGCGGTCCGCACCTCTCCTTCGCCTCAGCACCCCAAAATGTGCGGTCCACACCCCCAAAAGTGCTAGAACAATATCAGAGTGCCTAAATGCCCATATTCGCTCAAAACTCACCCCGAAACACACCCGAGGCCCCCGGGACCTCAACCAAAGGTACCATCAAGTCCTAAAACACCACATAAACTTAGTCAAGCCCTCAAATCACATAAAACAATACTAAAACCGTGAATCATACCTCAATTCAAAATCTATGAACTTTGAAGTTTCAAATTCTATATCTTGTGCCAAAACACATCAAATCAAGTCCGATTAACCTCAAATTTTGCACACAAATCATAAATGACATAATGGAGGTATTCAAATTCCCATAATCGGATTTCGACCCTGATATCAAAAAGTCAACTCCCCGGTCAAACTTCCCGAAAAATTCAATTTTTGTTATTTCAAGCCAAATTTCACTGCGTACTTCTAAAAACAATTTCGAACATGCTCCTAAGTCCAAAATCACTATACGAAGCTATTGGAATTATCAAAACTCTATTCTGGGGTCGTTTACACATAAGTCAACATTCGGTCAACTATTTCAACTTAAGCTTCCAACATGAAATTCATTCTTCCAAGCTAACTCCAAAATACCTTAAAACCAAAACCGACAATTCACACAAGTCATAATATGTCGTAGGAAGTTATTCAAGACTTCAAATAGTTGAAAGGAGCGTAAATGCTCAAAACGATCGGTCGGGTCATTACACATTCTCACATAGAAGTCAAGTAAACAAGGGTGAGCATCTACGCTCAACAATATCAAGAACACCTTTTATCCGATAAGAGTGCTTAACTACGTGTATGCTTGTGCAAGTGTCCTAACATAGTCAATACCAGCAAATAAGCATAAAGAAAAAGAACGGACAGCACATAGAATATTTTCTCATAGCATTCACAAGATAAAGCTCACACAGGTAAGTGTACCACTACACAATATCAACAATAAGAATGCCCCCAGACCATCACAAATCAATCCCTGACACAACCCACCTTGTCTCGCCACGTATGCAATAATAAAGTAAGTGCCCGCCTTATCTCGCCATACGTGAACAACAATGTTCCCACCTTGTCTCGCCACATGCCCAACCTCCCCCCCTACACAATATATATATATATATATATATATATATATATATATATTGGAATGGATCATCCCTGAGCTGGATTGGCCATATACAATATTGAGTGACTGTGCGCGAGCTGTCATTTATATTTGGGTTTGAATCTGCCCTGTACAATGTCCGAGTGACTGAGCGTGCGGAATATTGAGCGTGATGAGTGAAAATGCGAGACAGTAAGATAGGGTACTCTAAGAGTGTGAGTACATGAGTTCATCATTGTACTGTATTGCATTAGACATGCATACTTGATATGTAGGCATAGAGAAGTATTTTTCCTCATGCCATCTGATAATAAAATTTCTTATCTATTGTTAAAGTTTTTGAGAAAAATCATAGATTTCCGACT
>AWOL01S0004781.1:0-10957 GCA_000715115.1 Nicotiana otophora | reverse complement strand
CTGCCATAGCGATGATAATGCACTACCTTTGGATCATCATCCTCAACATGTGTATCAGAGGCATGTGTAGACGGTGTAAATGGGGGCTCAGAGCTACGGTCTTGCAGGCGAAGTCCTGAAA
Organism: Nicotiana otophora; assembly: GCA_000715115.1. Taxonomy (NCBI): domain Eukaryota; kingdom Viridiplantae; phylum Streptophyta; class Magnoliopsida; order Solanales; family Solanaceae; genus Nicotiana; species Nicotiana otophora. The sequence goes on along the minus strand of AWOL01S0004781.1, from coordinate 10,836 downwards.
TGGATGGAGTCGATGATGAAGATGGCTGCGATTATTGTGACTACGACATAGCTGGATGCGATCCATGTGGCTGTTATATATATAGTTGTGACCCATATGGATATGATATGGATGGATGCGATCCATGTGGCTGTGATATGTAGGGATGTGATCCACGCAGGTGTGATGCAGATGGCTGCGATCCACGTGGCTATGAGGCAGCTGGACTATATGTCGGACGTATAGTCTTATGGCTCTGTGGTGGAAGACCCAGTGTCTGGATGAAGGTATAGGCCTCGTGATGCTGTGGCAGCTCAGAATAGACGTGTGGTGGAGGATAAGACATAAGCATCTATGAAGAGGGTGGAAATGACGGAGTAGTATTATCCCCGGATTCTACCCTCATGAAACGAGGCTTTTCACAGAATTTATAACTTTCTAAATTTGCATCATCTTTATAATATAACATGCAACCATCTTCACAACAATAAATCGACGAAAGTCCTAACTTAGAAACCAATCTCTTTGCCTTATAGAAATCACCAGGTAAGTTGATATTTGGGTCAACTAGTTCACTCATAAGGTCAATGAAAGAGTCCATAGCCGCTTGAGAAATATTTCAATTATATTTGATACTTAGTAATCTAACTGCAACAGACAGCTCAGAGTGCGGACTTCCTTCACGTAGTAGACGACTAGCTTCATCTAACTATTCATAAAAACATTTTGCATAATCATTAGGAATTAGTTCAACATTTTTATTAGGCTCAACCCTGGAGTGCATCCCAAAAGCATCCGCAACCATATCCTGAATTCTAGAATCTTGATTTCTATTCTTCACCGACCTACTACTTTCACCAACAACCATGTTATGAAATATTCCACGTCATCGATCTCTCCCTGATTAGTCCACACAAAGTAATTCTCTATAAACCCCTTCCTATAAAGACGAAGCTTAACTGTTTTCGATTTTTTAAACTTCACACAATCGCACTTGACAGAAGGGCACCTAATTACTCCTTCAATTTGGTATGATGAAATNTCCATGATTAGTCCACACAAAGTAATTCTCTATAAACCCCTTCCTATAAAGACGAAGCTTAACTGTTTTCGATTTTTTAAACTTCACACAATCGCACTTGACAGAAGGGCACCTAATTACTCCTTCAATTTGGTATGATGAAAGTGACATTGCATGTCTAATAAAGTCATCAACCCCTTCTACAAATTTGTGTATTGAAGTTATGAATACTCCCCTTTATATGTATTAAAATTGTATTAAAGTTGTATTATAATTGTGTTACAGTTGTCTAAAGTTTATATGAAAATTATATTTCAATTGTAGTTATATTATTTTTGTATGGATAGTGTCTGAAAGTTGTACATATATATTAAAATTGTATTATAGTTGTACGAAAATTGTGTTTAAGCTGTATGTAAGTTAATCTTGTTGGGCTATTAGTAGAGCTTCTTAAGTAGAAGTGATTCACCCTTATTGCTTTTGGTACATAGCTGCCACTGTCATTCATTTCTTGTCAACATTCTATAAGGTTTAAAGGATTTACTTTTTTGTTTCTAAATAATGCTTACGTTTCCTGTTGAGCTAGCCTATTGTAAATTATGTTCATATTATTTTTCTCCTCTATATATATCTTAATCTTTTATTGATAAATGCCATGTCAGAAACACACTTGATACAACTGTCTTCACCACTGTAATTATTTGTTTAGTTGTTAGTTGAAAAATAAAAATAAAAAGGGAAGAAATAAAGAATATGGATCAAGGAAAGGAGAGAAAAAACTAAAATTAGTGAGAATAACAATGATGAGTTGCAGTAGCCATAAGAGAGATAGAAAGAGAGACAGGTTCAGTGCTCAGCTCTTACCAAAAGAAAAGGAAAGAGCATAGTAGAGAAAAAAAAGAGTGTAACTGAATCTCCTTAGTTGAAGACAATAATAATGATTTGAAGTCTTTTAAGAGGTAATGTGTATAAGTTTTAAGAAAATTAAGTCAATTTTGATAAATATCAAATGCGAAATATATAAACGACTCCTTTAAGTTGTCCCCGACGATTAGTTGGACACCTTAACTGAGCCCATTTTTAGCTAGACACTTTATTCATTCTTAAAAGTGTGTCTTTTAATCACAAACTCATGTGTGAGTTACAATTGCGGATGATGTGTCAAACAGATCAATCATTAAATGACAAGTGAATTCTTAAAAATAAATACTCTTATTAAAAAACATAAATTAAATCTTCTTCTTTCCAATAGCCGCCAACTGATCCACTCCCAATCCATACTCAACAATGAGTGAAAGAGGTCGTTGGAATAATAGTACCCAACTATAAGTCGGGATCGATTTTCTCGGGGAGCTAAATATGGGTGCTAGGGTGTATACTTGATGCGTGAAGACGAAACAACCTAACCACACTTCCAAACAAGTGTGTGTTGCAAATTAATTCTATAAACTACACTATCAATGCTCAATTAGAGAAATGAAACTAGAATTTGACTAATTATTTTTGGTTGTTTTCAAATAGGCAAAAGGCCTAGGGATGCAACCTTCGCCTAGGTGTTCGCCTAATGGGTAAAGTACGTTAATACTTGTTTTAATGATCGGGGTGTATTATAGCTTTCAACTCTACATTACCCACTCAATACCTCTCGGTCATAGAGTGATTTTATTCAATTTGGCTTTCTCAAGCCCAAATGAGTATCAAGCTAGATAGTTGATATGATCTCAAGTCGGGTTTTCCCTATCTCTAGTACAAACCCTTTAATTAGGCTAGCCAAATCCTTAACTAGCCCAATTTCTTGTTAGCCAAGTTTTCCTAGACTAGGTCCCTCTTTCTCAAGTAAAGATCAAGTCCAAAATGCATGAATCAATGTTTACAACCATTAATTCTAAAATTAAAGCATGAACAAGGCTAAATAACAAACACCCAATCATAAATAAATATTAAATTAAATACCCATAAGGTTTATATACTAGGGTTGGGTCACAACTCTAGTAAATGTGTAGCTACTCATAGTAGAAAATGAAGAAAATAAAGAAGAAAGACTAATTAAACCATAATAAAAAATTAAAATGATGAAATATGATGTTTTTGTCCCAAAATGATCACAAATTACCCAAAGTAGTAAACTACAACGGCTGCAGCGAAAAGAACTTCAAAACTTGACCAAAAATGTGATTCCCGTCTATTTATAGTGACTCAAAATTCACTGATAAAAGTGCCCCTCGGGAGGTTCTGCGGCAGCACAATTCCATGCGCGGTCCGTACATTGGTTGAGTTTGCAGGGATAATGGTTCTGCAGTCGCACAATTCAGTCTGCGACTGCCAATTCAGCTTCTGCGGCCGCACAACTCATGTGCGGTCCACATTTCAAGCAAGGCTTCATTCTTGGTTATTTTTCACACTCTCTGGAGTTTTGAATTCTTGTCAGCGCGGACCATGTTCTGCGGCCGCACAAATTGTGTGCGGTTCGCACTTTTTCTTCAATTGCTCTGGGCTTCTTCATCAGATCTGCAGCCGCAGAGAGAAATCTGTTGTCCACACTTGCTTCTGCGACTGCAGAAATACTATTGCAGACCACACTTCTGGTTTGCTGCGCCCCTTCTTGCCATGATAGTCGAATTTCTTCATGAGAGCCCAAATCTCTAACATTCCTGCAATTTGTATATTTCCATCAATTCTGGGAATATAAATCAATACTTGAAGACTAAAACAAAGGTAAAAAAGTACTAATAAATGGTCAAAATCCACACTTATCAACTCCCCCAAACTTAAGTCTTTTCTTGTCCTCAAGTAAATAGATTAGTTCCCACCTCCTCAAAGTGAAAGGTCATTACAACGATTCAATGGTAAGCCATTCATACTCAGTTGGGATCAACAATTACCCACACTACTCATGCATTTTCAACAAGGTGACAAGTCAAATATCATGCACATATAGTTCTAATGTGACATTTGAGCTTCAAGAATTGACTTTACTCATCAAGGACTCTTGTTCTATCATGTAGGTCATGGTGGACTCCAAACTCTTCCTCCTCTACTTTCCATTTGCAAAGCTCCCTTCAAAAGTTAGCACTCAACCTTAAGATTCATGAAAGGTTCACTCTTTCTAACAAGAGAATATTACAAGTACGGCTTCAAGTACCATAGGCTTGCCCCTCATATAAATCACCACTAACGTAAGCTCACTCGGCTCGAAATCAAGTAAGACTTCTTTCGTGTTGTAATGAAGGCTTTTGGATTAGGGTAGGACACTATATGGGTAAGTGGTTACACCTTTCCTTAAGCACTCCACATTTTCATTACTTGGCTCACAATTACCAATTCTTAGAGGTATTCCCTTTTTATTGGGGGCTAGAGAGACTTGACATCATTCTTTCTTGTTTATTTCATTCTTTTTCTCCCTTGATGCTCATGCTAGGGATCATTACCTATTTTTGAATCCATCAACTCTTCCATTTATTCTTTTTTTTGCATTTTTCTTTTTGTTCTTTTTTGTTTTCATAGAGATCATTTCTTTTCTCTTTTTGTGCCTTGATACCTCTTTCAGATTCCTCATCTCCCCCCTCCTAAACTTATGCTTTAAGACACTTATTCCACAAGAGTGTTAAGGAAAGTCCGGGCGCCAAGAGAGGTTCGTAACAAAATGGGTAAAGGCTTATAACATGGCTATCAAATGAGAAATTCTCAAACCAAGCAAAAGATAGGATTTCGCCTTGAAGCACATTCGGGAAAAGTTCTAGACCTTATGAATGGGTACCTAGACTAGCAACAAATCACCTCACCCCTCACGTAACTGTACCGTAAAAGAGGATAGAGTCGAGAGCCTACAACAACCACAATCAAGTTAAAGATCACTATGGTCCAATTAACCACTTGATGATTACCAAAGTCAACTAAAGAGTCTCAAAGTCACTAACTGGAGCTATTTTCTTTCAAAAACCTTGTTTCAAACCATAAGCATGTAGTTAAATGTGTTGGTACTAACTGAAGCATGAATAACACATTTTCGAGAATGACTTGATTAGGCCTTTTATTCATTACTACTGCTATTATTATTACATACATACAAAAACGGACTCATTCCCTTAAGAAGGTTGTCACTCCTTTCATCATTGGGACGAGTCACCCGGTTCACACAAAAACTACCTTTGGAAAGAACCGTGAAAAATCAAAGGCTTATTTCCAACTACTATAAGAAACATAAAAAGAAGCTACTAACAAAATATAAACTAAAGTGAAACATAAAGAAGCTAATGAACAATAACTACTAAAGATAAATAAACTACAAATGAGAAAAGGACTAGAATCATCCAATTATTACAGTTCAAATGTATCCAAATGTATCAATGCCAAATCAAATACACTCTACCCCCTGAATAAAAGTAAGCATTGTCCCCAATGCCTAATAAAATAATCATCTCCCATTGGGTCATCTCGGTGTCCCCAGCAACATCATCTCCCATTGGGTCAGCCAACTGTATATCATCATCATCAAATTTGGGCGTGGCTAGATTGGTGAACATCGCACACACTGCCTCAACAGTGTTGACAGCATGGTCTGGCTCCTCAGACTGGCCAACTGGTGCAACTAGTTCGGATGATGCCAATAGATCTGGGGCTGACTGGTGCGGGTCAAGTAGCATATCAAAAGGTAGATCCCCAGCTATCGCAAGTCTAGTGACGTCCTTTCTGAGCTTGTCAACTGACTTCTTGCTTGCTTGGGACTTCCTATCTTCTTCACTTCTTTGTTTAACTTTTCAATAACCAACCCGTGTTGCACCAGAGTGTCCATAATCATCTTCTGGTTGTCCAGAATCTTCTTGAGCTTCTCATCAAGGTCAGAGGAGGCCTGTGGTGCCTATGTAGATGACTGCACTGCAACAGTACTAGATAAGTCAGATAGCTTTAAAGTTGCTATCTACATCCAGTTGTTGAGACTCGCCAATATCTGGGAGACTCGCAGAGTAGATAGTGGAGCTGTAGGCATGGGCACTGACCTCGTAGCTAGAGCAGAAGCTACCCTGGGGGCTGCAGTAGGATCTGAAGGTGGTGGCAGAGGCATAACAACACCACTAGAAGAGGGCTCAGCAGAAGTGGATGGAATGTCAGCTATCTCAATAACTACCACTGTCGGCCCATCAGATTGGCCAGCGGTGGTAGAAGTCTGAGTTCTCTTCTTTGGGTTGGTCGCATCCATCAATGAATACCAATCAAATGGCTTCTTCGGCTTCACCCTGGTGTCATAAGTTCTTGACTCTACCTTTGCATTAGTGAGGTACTCTGTGATAGTTTTGGGATAAGGATAGGCCGAGCTAGACTACTGTACTACCAATGAAATGTTGGCCGACATCACGGCACCCACATTAATTGGGTACCCGGCCATGATAGAAGCCACAAGAATAGCTCGAGGAATAGGTAGATGAGTCTCATTCTGGCTTAGGTCAAGTCTACTGCATACAAGAGTCTGCCACCCCTTTGCCTCGAAACTCAAAGTGCTCTGGTAAATGGGAACCCCAGCAGTATTCCATGGTGGTGGTGGCCCTAGTGGTGCTAAAATCTCTGCTAGCCAAGGTCAGACTTCTTCTTTCATTGCACACTTCTTCAGATACTCCTTCAACTCCAAGTCCTCAAATCCCAAGTACGCGTTAAATGTGTGCTGATCAAATGTCACCTTGAGGTTGCGTACTTTAGTCACCTTCATCCCTTTCTTGATGTGAGAAACATTTGTGTAGAACTCTCGGACGAGGTACTCCTTGGCATCCTCAACTCTCTCCGTGAACCATATCCAACCCTTTCTTTCTTTGAACTGCCTCAACACGCCCAGGTTTTATGTCTCCAAATCCTTCAATAGAAATTACCACTCAAGGGTAAATGATCTCTCTGGTCACCACATACGGAAATAAGTGAAGGAAACCAAGCTAACGAACCTATCCTCCCAAATCTCCCTTTTCTTTGATCTCTCCACACCGGTGGAACTACCATCTCCCCCTCTACCATAATCAGGGACATCTTGTACAGCCGGTACATCGGTGTCTCGGGTAGCTGTTGGCTGAGAGGTCTGGCTAGCACTTTCCGACCCCTCAGAAGTGCTGTAAGATGAAAAGCTCTTATCCCTGAGCTGGCATCTCCCCTATGGCCTAGACTGTGTGGTTGTCTGCTCCTCCTGAACAGAGGTTGAGTTTCCCTCTGAAGCTTCCCTAGACAGGACATAGAAACTAGACTCTGAGAGGTCTATACCTCTCCCTCTGCCTGCTGTGGACTTCTTCCTGATTGTTTTGGGCTGGCCAAGGGGCAAGGTACCTCTACCTTGACCCCTAGAAGGTTCACATCTTCCTTTTGTTGTTTCGCCGCGACCTCACGATCGAACCATTGTCTGTATCAAAGCAAAGTAGAGTGTTAGTTACAAGTCATCATTCAACACATTCACGACTTATGTAGGCAAGGGAGAACATTGTGGACATATTGGGGTGATAACAAAATAACAGGATGTAGGAATTGGCTTCTGCATTCCGCAAATTGTTGATGTGCGGCCGCAAAATGGAACTGTGGTCCGCAAAATTTTTATGTGCGATCGCAAAAAGGAAGTGCGGTCCGCACAATTGCAAATGCGGGCACACTTCAAACATTCAAAGTTCAGAGGCTCAGTAGCCTCTCTGAAGACAGTGCGATGTCCGTTTTGCGTCAGTAAGAGAAATCTAGTGTCCACACATTTTAAGTGCGGCCGCAGATGCACTGCTTCAATAAGTTGCCTAAAAGCTCCTAATTTGCGGACCGCACAAATTCAAGTGCGGTCGCAGATTTCAAAAACTACATACAATCAACTTTTCTACTCATATCATTCAATTACTTGCTCCAATAGACATGGAAACATGGTATAAATATGAAATTTCACTAACCCAATCCCATTAGAGCATGTATTATTAATTACCCAGTTCGATCTACCCCGCATGGATGCATGTATGAACTCTAATAATATATGGCCTAAAAAGAAACTAAAAAATAAAAATTTTAATTAACACAAAAATTTAACATAAACTGAAGCATACCAGATAGAGTGTGTGCATTGGATGTATAAACACAAGTGGTTGTGTGCGCGGACAGTGAAAATATCTTCAAGGAAGTTTCATAGTAATAGTGATTTGCTAGGAGATGGAAAAGTGTAAAATGATCTCCCAACTCCTATTTATACTAAGAGAGTTAAGGGGGAAAAGAGCCTATGCGGCCGGACAATTTCATGTGCAGTCCGTACTCTATCACCTGGGTCAAATGTCTCTGATCTCAATGTGCGGTCCACAGATTTTTGGGTGCGGCCGCAGATATCCCCTTGCAGTCACACATCAGCCTTCGCACTGACAGGCTCAAACTTCAGAGAGTTAACATTTTTACACTTTTACAAAATTCCAAATGTGCGGTCCGTATTAGAAATATGCGGCTGCGAATGCCTCCTACTATAGCACACACAAATGTGCGGTCCGCAGAACATTTTAACACTTAGCCATATTCTTGTCCACCTTTCTTGCAAGTCACAATCAACCTTGTAGCACATTTCAAATCGAGTTAGAATACAAATAAGACCTAACTATAAAAGAAAAATGAAAGAATATGGGTTGCCTCCCAAGAAGCAACTGATTTAACGTCGCAACACAAAGCAAAATACCCTCAAGCGAAGTAAATGACTACCACCACATGGCTATCTCCAACCTTGCCCAAGTAGTGCTTCACCCAATGACCATTGACTTGGAATACCTCATTGTTTTTTTTCTTCAAGTCTATTGCACCGAAAGGTGTCACACCAACAATTTCAAATGGACCACTCCACTTGGACTTTAGCTTCCCGGAAAACATTCTCAACCTTGAGTTAAACAGTAATACAAGATCGCCCACCTTAAACTCTTTGTTCCAAATGTATTTTTCATGAAGATATTTCATCTTTTCTTTGTATAAGGATGAACTCGCATAAGCATGATACTGGAATTCATCCAACTCATTCAAATGTGTAACCCGCAAGTTAGAGGCTACATCCCAACCAAGATTCAACTTCTTTAGAGCCCACATTGCCTTGTGCTCTAGTTCTACTGGAAGATGACAAGATTTTCCGAACACCAATCGGTATGGAGACATTCCGATAGGTGTTTTGTAAGTCGTCCGATAAGCCCATAACACATCATCTAGCTTCTTGGACCAATCCGTCCGATTAGCATTCACCGTTTTTGATAATATACTCTTTATCTCCCGGTTGGAGACTTTCAGTTGCCCACTAGCTTGTGGGTGATAGGGAGTCGTGACCTTATGAGTAACACCATACTTGATAAGTAAAGTGTCAAAAACTTTGTTGCAAAAGTGTGACCCCCCATCGCTTATGATTGCACGTAGAGTACCAAATCTTGTGAAAATATTATTCTTGGAGAAGGACACTACACTTCTCGCCTCACTGTTGGGTAAAGCGACGGCCTCAACCCATTTGGACATATAATCTACTGCGACCAAGATGTAGGTATTTCCACAAGAATTCAGAAAAGGGCCCATGAAGTTAATGCCCCAAACATAAAAAATATTAATCTCCAAGATGGTTGTGAGAGGCATTTTATTTTTCTTTGAGATTCCACCGGCCCGTTGACATTTATCACATGTTTTCACCAAATTACTAGTATCCTTGTAAAGAGTAGGGCAATAGAAACCACAACTAAGCACTTTGGCCGCCGTTCTCGCTCTATCATGGCGAAGAATGACAAGCCCCAAGAATATCACCTTGCTCTTCTTCCGTTACACACCTCCTAATCACCCCATCCATACAAATCCAGAAAAGGTACGGTTCATCCCAATAATAATCTTGACAATCTCTTTTGAGCTTCTTCCTTTGGCTTGAAGAGAACTCATCCGGAATGATTTCACACACAAAAAAATTTGCCAAGTCTGCGAACCATGGCACCTCTTTCATTGACATTGCCAAAAATTGTTCATCGGGTAAATAGTCATTGATTTCAGGGCCATCGTGTGGCCTCCCCTCCTCCTCCAAACGAGACAAGTGGTCCGTCACTTGGTTTTCACTACCTTTTGTATCTTGGATGTCAATATCAAATTCTTGTAACAAAATTACCCATCTCATCAATCGAGCTTTGGAATCCTTTTTGCTCATAAGATAACGAAGCACTGCATGATCCATGTGGATAATTACTTTTGCACCTATCAAGTACGAGCGGAACTTCTCAATTGCAAAGTCAATAGCAAGGAGCTCTTTCTCCGTAATGGTATATTTGACTTGGGCAGTATTCATGGTCTTACTAGCATAGTAGACCGGATGGAAGATTTTGTTGATATGTTGCCCCAAAACAGCCCCAACCGCTACATCACTTGCATCACACATGAGTTCAAAAGGGACACTCCAATTTGGAGCGGTAATAATAGGAGTAGTTGTCAACTTGAACTTTAACAATTCAAACGCTTTCATGCAATCATCATTGAAATTGAACTTTGCATCCTTCTCAAGGAGCTTGCACAATGGTTTCACCACTTTAGATAAATCTTTGATAAAGTGCCGGTAAAAACCCACATGGACTAGGAAACTCCGTACACCCTTCACCAAAGTTAGGGGTGAAAGCTTAGAAATCACCTCAATCTTTGCCTTATCAACTTCAATTCCATTTCTTGAGATTATATGGACAAGGACAATCCTTCCTCAACCATGAAATGACATTTCTCCTAATTGGGTACCAAGTTAGTTTTTTCACGTCTGGCCAACACTTTGTCCAAATTTGCAAGACAATCATCAAAAAAATCCCCAACCGCCGAGAAGTCATCCATGAAAACTTCAAGGTAGTCCTCTACCATGTCCGTGA
>AWOL01S0004780.1:68063-109977 GCA_000715115.1 Nicotiana otophora | reverse complement strand
GGGGGGGAGGGGGTTAGCTTATCCAAAGAATTCTAATTAATTATCCACCAACTTTTTAATTAACTTGGTAATCCCCTACTAGTCCAACAATTAACCAATTACCCACATAATTAAAAATTATCTCAAACGACTTAAAATACTACTCACTTTTAACACATCTTGATATCATGGTCATGTGGTACTTTGTATGACACTAGTCCATAAATACGAGGTATTGTAGCTTGGACCGTATTTTATCTCAAAATGTCAAACATCGACGAAATTCATTTTTTTCAATTCGCTTGACCTTTCACTTTCACGAATTTACTTATCACTTGTTTGAAATAGCATAATACTTATAACTTCAAAATAATCTCATTCCCGAACTTACGTCAATTAACTTACGATGAAACTTTAACGTACGAAAATTCGGGATGTAATATCTCATTTCTGAGCTTTCATCAATTTGCTTATGGCGTACTTTCACGTACGAAAATATGGGGTGTAACAGCTATGAAACTATTAGGAAATTCCACTCTTTCATTCCTTATCGTATGGATTTATTGATTTCGAAATTTGAGCCTTTTTCTTCCATTCTCGCACAGATAGTGATGATACGAGCTTCAATTACTGATGATGCTGCCCCCGATATCAGTGTTGCTAAAGGTTGGGGCAAAGGTCAAGATGATTTGGAGCACATGCCATAGTGAGTGGCCGTGCTTAGGGTCGCGACTGAGGAGCCACTAGTAGCTCCGATTGGGAAGCAGGCACTTGAGGCACCTGTAGCTAACCCTGGAATTTAGGAGACTTTAGCGTATTGTGTGAGCATGTTTTGTACCTTGGCTCAGGCGGGGTTGATCCCTATTTCACCAGCTACTTCTGAAACTGGGGGGAGGAGCTCAGGCTCCTGCCGCCCACACTCTAGAGCAGCGGGCTCATGTTGGTCAGGATCTGGGTGTCATATTGGTGCAGCCCGTGATTTTTGTTCAGCTCGAGGTCAGGTCAGTTCCTTCGGAGGAGGAGCAGAAAAGGATAGAGAAGTTCCAGAAGTATCACCCTCCTCATTTTAGTGGAAGAGCTTCTGAGGATGCACATGATTTCTTAGACCAGTGTCACTGTATTTCGCTTGCTATGGGCATAGTAGAGTTGAGCGAGGTCGACCTTACACTTTCCAGATGACGGTGTCGGCATATAGACGGTGGCAGACTTATGAGGTGAGTAAGCCAGCTGGCGAAACGCCACTTTCTTCGACTCGGTTCACTTATCTCTTCTTGATAGAGTTTATTCCACAGACCTTCAAGGATGCCTTGCGCCCCGAGTTTGAGCAGTTGCACCAGGGGAGCATAGCCGTGTCCGAGTATGCTGTGAGATTTACTGAGTTATCTTATTATGCACCTGCTTTGGTTTATACTATTTGAGAAAGAGTCCGCAAATTTATTAAGGGACTCAGTTATAGCCTCAAATTTGGGATGGCAGAGGAGTTAGAGATTGAGACTCCATTCCATCAGGTTGTGGAGATTGCTAGGAGGTTGGAGTGTATCTGTGGCCATGAGAGAGGTTAGAGGGAGGCTAAGAGGCTTCAGGGTTCTAGAGGATTTAGTGGTTTCTACTCTTCAGCTCTGACCCATCATGGCGGAGGCTCTGTCAGTCGGCCAGTTCAGTCAGCACTTCAGGTGACCCGTAGAGCTCCAGCTAGCCAGGGACCCCAGGGTACTCATATCGGACAACCATCTTTCAATGCACCTTCTGCACGAGATTCCAACAGTGGTTATTTCAGTCATCCGGCACAGACTCAATACCAGCAGCCACACCCGCAGAGGGGTTATTTTGAGTGTGGTGATACTTGGCACATCATGATAGATTGTCCCAGATTTTGGAGAGGTGGACATCAACAGAGTACTCGGGCTGTGAGTTCAGCTCCAGTTGCTACTCCACCTGCAGAGCTAGCTAGAGGTGGAGGACATACGGGTAGAGGACTTCCTAGAGGGTGAGGCTAGGCCCATTATTATGCTTTCCCTTATAAGGTCGAGGCTGTTGCATCAGATGTTATCGCTACAGGCATTGTTCCGATCTGTAATCGAGATGTATTAGTTCTCTTGATCTGAGTTCTACTTATTTGTATGTGTCATCCTATTTTGTTTCGTATTTGGTTATGTCTCGTGATTCTCTGGGTACTCCTATCTACATGTCTATACTTATTGCGGATTTTATTATGGGGGACCGTGTCTATCGCTCTTGTTTGGTTGCTACGGGGTGCTACAGATACTTGATCATCATTTAGATGTGTTGTCCAAGCTTGGATGAAGATGTGTTAGTAGATCTTTCATTTTCTTATTGTGGGGCGAAGTATATTTGTATATCTGGTTGACGAGTACGGACTCAGGGGAATTGATTGCATAGCGATTGTGATTGTATGTGACGACCTGACCGATCATTTTATACTCTAGCACGTTGTTTGGTGGTTTGAGGCCTTGATTAGCTTCACTTCATGTATTATGACTTGTGTGCATAGTCGGAATTGAATTTTGGGAAGTTCGGAGTTAATTCAGAAGGAAATTCTCAATTTGGAAGCTTTAAGTTAGAAGAGTTGACCAAGGTTTGACTTTTGAGTAAACGACCTCGGAATCGGGATTTGAAGGTTTCAATAGGTTAGTATGATGATTTTGGACTTGTACATATGTTCGAGTTAAGTATCGGGTGGCCTGGGAGCATTTCGACGCTTATTTTGAAAGTTTAAGAATTTCTTAAGTTTGATTATGGAGTGGACTTTGGTGTTATTGATGTCCATTTAAATTTCTGAGCCTTGGAATAGGTTTGTATCATGATTTGTGACTTGTGCGTAATGTTTGGCATCATTCCGGGATATTTAAGTGTGATTCAGACGCATTCGTTGAAGGTAATGTTTGAAAGTTGAAATAATGCTTTTGATCGTCGATTAATGATTTTGATGCTATTCATGGCGTTTCAAGCCTTTGGATAAGTTTGTTCAAGGTATTGGGACCTGTTGGAGAGATTGGGCAGGGTCCAAGGGGCCTTGAGTACGTTTCGGGGTAGTTTCGGATCATTTCTCCATGTTTTACTGCTGCTGTTGTTGGTTCTGGTGTTGTTCATCGCGAACGCGTAGGTGTTATCGCTTTTGCAAAGAAGAATTTTTGGCTGCTGATTTTTGTGCTCCGCGTTCGCATCTGTGGGCATGCATTAGCGAAGGTTGGGGAATCGCGTTTGCGAAGTAGAAACTGGGCCTCTGAGATTTTAGCCTACGCATTCGCGGAAGGTGCATCGCGTTTGCAAAGGTTCACCTGGTAAAGCATTGCGTTCGCGAAGAACAATTTTGGAGCTTGTGCTGGTAGTGCTTCGCGAACGCGAGGGACTTGCCGCGTTCGCGAAGAAGGTCGGACTAGGTAGTGTTGTTTTAAAATCGGGGTTTTTTCTCATATTCACTTCATCTCTTCCATGGGAGCCGACGTTGGAGAGATTTTGGAGTGCCATTTTCATCATCTATGATGGGGTAAGTGATTGCTACATCTTGTGAGCTAAATATACGAATTTAGGCTTGTAAATTGAAGAATTTAAGTGAAAAATGTGGGATTCTTGGTACGAGCCCTAGAATTTATAATTTTGAGTTTTAATCACAGAATTGGGCATGAAATGAGGAATAAATTATATAATTAAGTACGTGGCGCTGTGGGTAATGTTTATCTTCGAAAATATTTGGAAAACGGGCACGTGAGCCCGGGGCTGACTTTGTTGACTTTTCGAGCGGAGTTGGGAATGGTTATAAATTGATTAAATGTGAGTATTGGAGTATAGTTTTATTGGGTTTCGTGATTGTTTGACTAGTTTCGGATCGATGGGCATCAGTTTGATGTATTAGAGAGGCATTGGAGCCGGTTATGGAACTTCGGAGCGAGGTAAGTCTCCTGTCTAACCTTGTGAGGCAGAAATTACCCCATATGTGTTATATTGGTTATGTGCTACATGTTGTGGGAGCTACGCACGTATGAGGTGTCGAGTGTCCGTGCGTATGCTAGAATTCCTAATTATGTCTGGGTAGACTTAGACTCATGCCATGCTTTAGTTGTACTATTTGAGTTATTCTAGCCTGTTTAATTGCTTTAATTCGCATTATGACCTGACACTACACTCACGTAGAGTAATGGGCTTGCTATTTTAGATATTTGATGAGCTACTTGATTGGCCATAGAAATTGTACTTCCCTTACGGAATTCTCCCGTTTTGTAATTTGCCTATATCTGTACTCATTGTTTACTTAACATGTTTCATATGTGTCTACTCATTTATATTTGATTTACTGAACCACTAGTAAGTGTCAATGTCGACCCCTCGTCACTACCTCTTCGGGGTTAGGCTAGATACTTACTAGGTACACATTGATTTACGTACTCATGCTGCACTTCTGCACTAAACGTGCAGGATCTGACAGATTCATTTGGTGCTCATTTGGGCGCGTAGGTGCAACTATTGAGGAGACTTTATGGTGAGCTGCATTTCTATGCAACGATTCGCATCACACAGAGTTTCCATCATCATTGTTTTCTTTATCCTGTCTATCTTGTATTCCAGACAGATGTTGTATTGTTATTGTACTTCCTAGTAGATGCTCATGCACTTGTGACACCAGGTTTTGGGGGTTCCTAGTGGATGTTCATTATTGTAGTTCACGTTATTATTATCATTTCACTTTATGATTTATTTATATTCAGAATTTAGTAAAGAAAAGCACAGGTTTCTCTGAGTGCCAGATTTTATTCTATTTATTTAATGAAATTTCTAATTTTAAAGATTAAAATGGATAATTATTTAGATGGTTCACCATTGGCTTGCCTAACGACGACGTTGGATTCCATCACGGCCTACAGAGAATTTTGGGTCGTGACACTGTATTAGGGCAATGGAGAGATATCAGTCGGAGGCTAAGCATGTGGATTATCTCCTAGGAGAAGATTTGAGGTTGTTGACGAGCGCAAAACACAACACGAAATTGATGTTCACTAGCCAAAGATAGTATAGTTTAATTATCGTTTCCATAGGGATTGGATTCAAATAATGTTCAAGTAATTTCTAGCTAAACGCTATTCAGAATGATTACCACTTTGGTTGGAACGATTAATAACTAAAATTAACTATGAAAACGAAAGCAATTAACAATTGATCACAGAAAGACAAGAGTTGAGAAACACCAAAAAATTAATGGGAGAAATAAGGGTCGTGACAGGATAGGTGCAAGATAGCTATTCAGGATAGTTCAATTCACTAATGTTCTAATGATTCTCACAAATTCACTCGATGATTAGTTCAAACGTGTAGCCAAGACTCCTCTCTCGATTAAATCTTAACTCTACGAGGTGAACTAATGTAAAAAACAGTGAAAATATGCAAGAATGAGTTAATGAATTAGTCTTTAGGAAAACATCTCTCGGATATTCTCCTAACTTTATTTAATCAACAATTTAACAAGCTCTTTTGATTACTTAAAAGAATCATTAAATTAAACCAAACAAAATAATGTGAAGATAATCGCCAAAATATTCCTCTTTCGATTACTGGTGACTGAAGTTGCAATCAATTTAAAGCTCTATAAACGAATTCATGCAAAGAACTAGAGTTAAAATACACAAACATCAAATCAAAACACCATATCCCTCAAACCCTAAGGTAAACTACTCCATAATCATGGAGAATTTCATCACAAATAAAGTTGAATAATAAGAAAACATTAATTCAGTCCAAACTCTCATGTTGAGTTGAGGAAAGAATGATGAATCCTTGTGCTTTGAGTCTCCAATGCTTTTCCAATCTTCCGTAGGTAAAAATTCCCTTCAAAAACATATTTTCGATGTATTTATACCATGTAGGAGCGGACCCGGATGAAACTAACCTTTCCAAGCCGAAGCAGGAAAATTAGTCTGTAAAAGCTTCACAGATGCAGCTCATGGTGTGCCTCCCCATGCAGTATGCCAATGGAGAAGTTCAGAGAGCGATTTCTGATGGACAACAGCAAAATACACTGCCACGCCGCCCCATGCGATGCGACTGTATTATTTTTCCAGAGTATTTTGTTTTTTTCACATTTTGATATCCAGTCTTGGTCCTCGACCCCCAAACGCAATCCCGGTTTAATTTCTTGGGATTTTACTCAGACTTCAAATCTCCAAATTATTCGATTTAGCTCCAGATTATCTTTTTAACTCGAAATCACCTCCTGCAAGGCATAAAACATGTAATAAGTAAAATTCACTATCATTTAAGCTCAAACACAAGTAAAATACAGTAATTATAGAACAAACTATGACTAAAACACAAGTTTCTAGCCTATCATCAGCTATGTAATTTGTTTGAGGCTTTTATTCAGCGAAATGCATATACTACCATTTCGAAGGGCTTGAGGTAGTTCGCGCGACAATCACAAGGGTAAATATGCACTTGGCAGAGTCCTTGGAGAGTTTTATGACTAGTGTTACATAAGTTTATGAATTATTCAGTTAATCAACAATACACGATCGGACTGCTATGAAGGAAGAGTACTATAGGTTTCAGACGATGTGTTCTATGGATTCGAGCCAAGTGGGGGAGTCTACTATTACCGATCGGCATGGTCATGTGTTATATCAGTCTCTAGACTAAGGGACGCTTGTGGGTTAGCTATGACTTGAAAAGGATGACTTTTAGAATGATTTTGAACAAAAGATCGGTTGAGTGTATGATGTACTGAACTTTATGTGTATGTAAGGGCTTGAGATGATTTAGGTTTGATACTCGTTGTGGATGTAGTGTGCAAGGAAAGGAATCACTTAGTTGCTTTATTTGGATATTCATGTACTAGTGGAGCGTAGGTTGATCGGTGCGTATTGGCTATGCATTAGATATTGGAGCAAGGTGAATGACTCTCGAGAAGGTTCTAATATGTTCAAGATGTATATGCGGTATTTAAGGATTTTCGAATTTGTGTATGGGTAGAACTTGGGGCTGGCATTGGATAGTACAGAGACTTGCGATATGTTTGGATCAGGCTACGTGCCGCATAGGGGTCATGATAGGATATGATTATTCGTGTGCTTTGCTTCTCCCTTATGGGACTTGTACGGTGGTTCCCTTCCTTCCATCTTTGGTTATGTTCGAGTTGCTGCTTGTTGGGTGCACGGATTGCGTCATTTGTGACTAGATGGAATTTAGTGTGGCTTGTCAGTCAAATAGCTTGTACTGGGTAAGATGTGATCATTAGGCTTGGAATTAGTACGACCAGACTTTGATAAAGTATGCTTGGATATGAAAGTCATTAATCAGCGTAAAGTTTGGCAATGGTTTTGGTCGGGCGAGAGAACTCCATGACTTTCTCACTAGGTGGGTGGTTATGAGTTTCTACATGTCTCTTACATCATTAGTAGTATTATGAAGGTCTGAAACAATGTTCATTTGATATGAGGTTGGTTACCGGTACCAGATTTAGTAATGAGTGGCTATTGTGATCAAAGGATATTACTATGAGTATATGAGTTGTGTGGTACGTCGTGTGATTATATCTTGGAATATGGAATGGATTGATTTAGCTTGTTAGACTTATTTAGTGTATAGATATGAGAATCGGGTCTTATAATGCATTTTAGATGTTAGAGATTGGGTTCTAAGATTTATGGACTAAGGTTGAAGAAAGAATCTTCAGTTAGGTTATGTTGTCAGGCTTATATGGATTGAGGTGACGTGGTATCACCTGTGAGTATGTGTATGGTAAGTTTATACAGTGATTTAATGGCTTTGGAATGACCCTTGGCACTTTCAAGGACGAACGTATGTTTAAGCGGGGGAGAATGTAATGACCCGACCTATCATTTTGAGCATTTATATTTTTGTTTGGTGGTTTGAATCCACGAGTAGCTTCATATGATGTATTATGACTTACGTGTATGGTCGGTTTTGATTTTCGAGTGGTACAAGATTGATTTCGAAGAATGATTCTCATTTTAGAAGCTTCAAGTTGGAAGAGTTGACCAAGTTTGACTCTTGTATATTTGACCTCGTATCGGAGTTTTGATGGTTTCCTTAGATCTGGATGGTTATTTTGAACTTAGGCGTATGCCCGTATTTGTATTTGGATGTTTCTAGAAGGTTTTGGCGAAGGTTGGCAATTTGAAGGTTTTGAAAGTTCATAGGTTTGATATGGAGTTGACCTCGATATTATCGGATTCAAATTTTGGTTTTGGGACTTGAAATGGGTCCGTTTAATTATTTAAAACTTGTGTGCAAAGTTTGTTCTCATTCCGAGTTGGTTTGATGGGAATGAGACGCTTGGTTGTGATTTTGAAAGTTCTTGAGTTTCATTGGGATTTTGATGCGCTTTGATGTTCGATTCGTGGTTTTAAATATTATTTCGATGATTCGAGTGTGTGAGTAAGTTCGTATGAGGTTTATGTACTTGGGAGTATGATTGGACGGGGTCCCCGAGGCCTTGGGTGTCATACGGTGTAGTTTCGGATCATTTTGGATGGTTTTTGTGCTGCTGGTGTTCTGATGAGATTCGCGATCACAGATGGTACATCACGATCGTGTAGAGTAGTCTAGTTGCTGAGAAGTTTTTCAATGCGTTCGCGTGAAGTGGACCACGTTCGCAAGGTTCTGGGCATGGGAGGCATCGCGTTCGTGTGGGAGTTGACGCGTTCGCGAAGAGTAATTATGGAACTGGGAGGCATTATGCTTCGCGTTTGTGACGGTGAATCATGTTCGCGATTGTGTGCAGGCTTGGTAGACTTTGTACATCGCGTTCGCGATGTTTATTCCACGAACGCAAAGGCTTATTTCAGGGGCAATGTTACTTTGTTCTTCGCAATCGCATATGCCTTTTCGCGATCGTGATGTATATAACTGGGCAGATATTTTAAGTACGCTATTTCGAGGATTTGACTAATGTTGTCACATTTTGAGATTGGGAGCTCAGATTTAGGCGATTTTGGAGGGAATTTTCACTATTTGGATTGGGGTAAGTATTTTTTACTCATATTTTATTATTATTCATGATTCCATCCTTATTTTTTGCATTTAATTGATGAATCTATGTGAGTAAATTGAAAATTTTAGTAAAAACGTTTCTAACTGTAATTTAAGGATTTAAACTCGAATTCGGAGCCTGAATTGGATGAAACTTGTCTGGTTGGACTCGTATTCGAATGTGTGTTCGAAATTTGTAATTTTTGTCGAGTTCCAAGAGGTGATCCCAGATTGACTTTTTGGGTTGACTTTTTGATTTTTGTTCAAGATCTAAGCTTTATTGTTCGAGGTTGTTTTCTATGGCTTTTATTGATGGTATTAAGTTAATTTGGCTAGATTCGAGCCGTACAGAGGTTGATTCATGCATGAAGGGATATTTAGAGTACTGATTTGGCTTGTTTGAGGTAAGTATTTTGCCTGACATTGTGTGGAAAAATACCCCTTAGGATTTAGCCTTAATTGCTTATCCGTATTATGTGAAAAGTGATGTGTACATGAGGTGATGAGCGTGTACACGGGTGCTATGTGTGGGTTTATGACTGGGTTGGACCATAGGCTATTGATATGCATTCATTTGACAAAGTAACCTATATGGAAAATGCTTACAGCACTTTGTGATTTTATAACCAGGATCGCTACATTTGACTTACTCGAAGTCATGATTTATATGTTGAGCACCCCACCGCACTTTTATGTTATTGTCATGTCCTTGTGCACCTTGTTGGAAAGTTGTGAGCTTATATCTTGAAAAAACATTGATATTACTATTTTGTGATATCGTGGCACATGTGGAGATGTTGTGTGGATTGATTGTTGCAGTGCAGAGTATAAGGGTGGCATTTCACTCTTATTTATTTTGTGGAGCAATACAGGTAACTGTTGAGATATTGTCTGGGAGGAGCAATACGGGTGGCTATTATGATATTGCATGGGCAGAGCGATACGGGTAGCGGTTGTGATATTGTCTAGGGTGAGCGATAAGGATGGCTATTGTGATATTGTCTGGGCAGAGCGATACGGGTGTCTATTGTGATATTGTTTGTGGGAGAGATACGGGTTTCGATTGTGATATTGTCTGGGTGGAGAGATACAGGTAGCTATTATGATATTGTCTGGCGGAGCGATACGGGTGGTGATTGTGATATTTTCTAGGCGGAGCCATACAGGTAGCTATTGTGATATGTCAGGGCGGAGCGCTATAGGTGGCTATTGTTGTTATGATATAAATCCGGGCACGAGGTGCTATTTGTGAGTTTCTTTGTGATGACTTATTGTTGAAATTGAGCCTTTACTTGTACTAAACTGTTATCACTTATTCTTATGAGGTTATTGCTATGGTATTTCTGCTATACTTTTGTTGTTATTCTTTGATTTATTGTACAGGTTATTTTGACTAGTGAGTATCCCATGACTTGAACCTCGTCACTACTTCAGATCCAAGTGTTAGAGGTAGCGGATCTAGGTCGTGAGAGCTTTGTTGATCATGAGGATTTGAGCTAGTTACATTGACTGTCGCATTCCTTTGAAGTCCTTTCCTTATATTTATAATGTCAATTCTCTATCCGGATAGTATTGTATTTGAGATATTTCTATGTATTCAGTTGGAGCTTGTGATTTTGTACTACTTTGTTCTGGGGATATATTTGTGATTATCACCGGTTTGGATTGTATTACCTTTATTTCCGTTATTGTGATAAACAAAACTTTGTTTCATTATACCATTTCTTTATGGATTTAACTGTTGTAAGTAATCGGCTTACCTAGTTTTAGAGACTAGGTGTCATCACGACCCCTATGGTGGGATTTGGGTCGTGACAATAATGAAGTAGAATAAAAGGACGAGCAGGAAGTCCCATTACAGAGAAAAGTAAAGAAAAAGGCTGGCTCATCGTTGGCTGCACCTAAGGCGAAAAGGACTCCACAAAAAAGAAAGGCTACGATTTCTGAGTCTGAAGGGAAAGTAACTAGTTCCAAATATAGGAAGAAGACCAAAAGGAAAATTTCCATTATGGGAAATGAAGAACGGTTTGTTGGGCTGATAATATTAAAGGGCCGAGTAATCAACCCAACCACTATAAATATGTTGGGATGAAGGAGCTGGTGGAGAGGATTGAGAATCAGGGATTGTCACGACCCAAAATCTAACCGTCGTGATGGCACCTATCGTAGAACTAGACAAGCCACAACTCAGCATCTCAACATAGAAAAATCTTTGAACATAAAGACGGAAGGAATTTAGTAATTTAGGAAAGCCTTTTTGAAACCAGAAATATCCAAAATACGATACAATCCAACCTAAAACCGGGATGTCACAGAGTATATGGGCGTCTAAATCAGAACACAGACAGTCCACTACAGTGTCTAGAGAAATAAACTGAAAATACAACTAGTTATAAAGAAGGAGAGTCAAGTCCTACGAACGCCGTACAACTACCTTGGTAGTCTCTGAACTCTGAAGCCGCAATCAGCAACCGCCGTCGTGACCAAAAACGCCTGGATCTGCATATGAGGTGCAGGGATTAACGTGAGTACATCCAACTCAGTAAGTAACAAGTGAAAACTTTGGACTGAAAGGTAGTGACGAACTCAACTGATACAAATAAAATAGAAATAACTGAATAGAAACGTAGGTATGCTTTCAAATTAAATAGGCAACTCAAAACAGTAAAGTGAAGCAGATCCGAACAGTGCAAAGAATATAACTCTGCTATCTCTACATGCCAATGCACATGTTGTATGTGATGCACCATGCTGTCAGCCTCATGTGCTTACACTCTCGAATGCTCAACCACTCGGTACTGTATATGGCCCATACGGCCCAAGGAAGATCCATCCCGAAACATATACATCACTGACTATAAGTCACCCAGTACCGAGGAAGGCCAATCCATGCATGTGGAGAAGATCCATCTCCAGGTATTAAGTACTTCGGACAAGATCCAAGTTCAGAGAAGATCCATCCATCAATAATATCAACCGCGCTCACTGGGGGTGTGTACATACTCCGGAGGGGCTCCTACAGCCCAAGCGCTATCATAAAATCAGTATAACCACTGCGGCATGCAGCCCGATCCCACAACTGTCACTCATAATCAGGATCTCAGCCTCACTCAGTCATCAATCTCTCCAGTTTCACTCACGGACTCACAATATCATGAAAACTAGCCCGAAACAATGATATGATGTTTCAATAAATAATAATTGAGACGGAGATCTGAAATGAAATTCATGAACATAAATGAGTACATAATATCAATGAAATCAGTGAGATGACAACAAGAAACGACCACTAGGGGTCCCAAAAGTACCGGCATAAAGCCTAAACATGATATCTAGTATGATTGACAGCTCAATTACTTTTTCACAAGATGAAAACATGGATATCAACAAAATAGAGTCATTATACAGTGCCATGGAATCAACCAGGCCAAATTTCTCATGGTTCACGCTCGCACGCCCCGTCACTTGGCATGTGTGTCACCTTAATACCAATCGTATAGCACATAGTTTGGGGTTTCAAACCCTCAGAACAAAGTTTGAAACAGTTACTTACCTCCAATCAAGCAAATCCTACTCCGAAATGCCTTTTGCCCCTCGAATCAGTCTTTAAACGCCCCCAATCTAGCCACAAGCAGTACGGTATAATTAATATAGGCTTAAGGAATCAATTCCACAAGAAAAACACAAAGTTATAAGCCAAAATCTGAAATAGGCTCGACCCGGCCCCCGGGCCCATGCCTCGAAATATGAACAAAGTCACAAAAAGCGAAAGTCCATTCACTCACGAGTCTAACCAAACCATATTTATCAAAATCTGACACCATTTGATCATCCAAATCCCCAAAATCCACTCTCCAATTCTCAAGCCCTAAACCCCCAAATTTCACTTCCAAATCTCACTAATTAGGTGGGGAAATCAGCGGGGAAACAAGTTTTATGATCCAAAACGAGTACAAGAAGCTTACCTCAATAATCACCTCGAAAATCTTCTCCAAATTGGCCTACGTCCAAGTCCCAAATATTGAAATACGACTAAAATCGCGAACCCTTGCTTTAAACCTTCTGTCCAGACTTTTTGCATCTGCAGACCTATTGTCGCACCTGCGACGCCGCATCTGCGGTGAAAATGCCGCTTCTGTGGAAGTCACTTGCACCTCTAGGGGCCGCACCTACGCTCCAGGTTCCGCACTTGCGAACGCGCATCTACGACCCTGGCCTCGCTTCTGCGGAGTCACTCTATCCTAGCTGCCCCCGCACCTGCGTCCACTTGGCAAATTCTTCGAACCTGCGACCCCTGTCCTTCATGGCCTTGCCCGCTTCTGTGATTCATGCCATGCTTTTGTGTGCTCGCACCTGCGGTTCCAACTTTGCAGGTGTGGTTACACCAGTAGCAGCAGCTCTTCAGCTGCTTCATCAACTCAAATTTCAAGTCCGTTAACCACCTGAAATCTACCCGAGGCCCCCGAGACCTCAACTAAACATGCCAACAAGTCATATAACCCAATACTTCTGTAATTTAAATCTGACCCCGATATCAAAAAGTCAACCCCCGGTCAAATTTCCTACAATTCAACTTTCGCCATTTCAAGCCTAAATCAGCTACAGACCTCAAATTCATAGTCCGGACATGCTCCTAAGTCCAAAATCATCCAACGGAGCTAACTGAATCGACAAAACTCCATTCTGGAGTCGCCTTCACACCATTCCGACTACGGTCAAAATCCTAAGACTTAAACTTCCATTTTAGGGACTAAGTGTCTCAAAACACTCTGAAACCAAAACAAGACCTCCCGGCAAGTCACATAAGCAGAAACAGATATGGGGAATGTAGTAAATAGGGGATCAGGGCTAATATGCTCAAAACGATCGGCCGAGTCGTTACATCCTCCCCTACTCAAACATATGTTCGTCCTCGAATGTGCCAAAAGTTGTTTCCAAGCCACCAAATCACTATTCCATCTTACTACGCACGTACCCGAGGGTGATTGTTACACCCTATATTTGTTTTGTACGTGAAAGTACGCCATAAATAAATTGGTGAAAGCTCAGAAATGAGATGTTACATCCTGCATTTTTGTACGTTAAAGTTTCGTCGTAAGTTAATCGACGTAAGTTCGAGAATGAGATTATTTTGGAATTATAAGCATTATGCTATTTCAAACAAGTGATAAGTAATTTCGTGAAGGTGAGAGGGTAAGCAAATCAAAGAAAATAAATTTTCGTCAAAGTTTAACATGTCGGGATAAAATACGGCCTGAGCTAAAATACTCGGTATTTATGGACTAGTGCCATACAAGGTACCACCTGATCATGATAGTGAGGTGTATAAGGTATGTTAAAAGTGAGTGGTATTTTAAGTAATTTGAGATAATTCTTAATTATTAGGTAATGTGATATTACCTAATTAATTAGGAAATTATGTGGGTAATTGGTTAAATATTGGGTAATGGGATATTACCTAAATAATTAAAGAATTATTGGATAATGATTAAACCCCCAACTAAGGAATTATGTGGCAGCACCCCAATCCCATTTAAGTGACTCCTTATGTCTTGCATAGATGGCGTATTTGGAGGGATTAAGAAGGCTTAGTCATCCAATAAGTGGGCCACACCCAAAAGCTTTCTATAAATAATAAGACTATCATCTTACTTCACATTTTTGGCAACGTAAATTCATGTGTCTTACAAACCAAATTGAATCTCTTATAGAAGAGTGGCTAGTCGTGAGCTCTTTAAAGAGCAAAACAAATCCATACCAATTTACTTCATATGGTCTCTTGGATTTTCAAGAGATTCAAGTAAATAGTTCTTTCCATTAAGAACTCATGTTAGACCATATTGAAGGAAATTATAACATTTTCCTACTCCAATACTAAATAACACATGATGCAGTACTTAGTAGGCATTGGATTTATGTTACTGTTGTGAGATTTTGCAATTATAAGGGAATACAGTGCAATCTTTCTCAAGAAAATCGGTTCAGGTATGTTAAGGCTATTCCTTCTTTCCTTTTGGCATGATCTATACGACACAAACGAAATAAGCAAATGCACAATTTTCATAAATGACTCTATTCATAGAAATACTAGAGATGCTTATGTTCATGATTCCCCATGTGTCATATTATCCTATCATTTGTTCATGGGTCTCAGAAAATACATAAGTTGATAAAGTTTATTTCATGATATTACTCAAAGGCATAATGATCTTATGACATTCTCAAAGATTTTATTGACGTACTTCCCATGCATTTCATTCATTTATACATATACATTGACCCATGACCAGATGGCGTTATATACGCATATATATATGTACTTATATGTATATGGGATATGGGAAAAGGCTACGGCGTTATATACGCACCATCACCTCATCAGCTGGTATATGTTGATATTTGCCCACAGTGGACGAGATGATATGATGGGATGCCCTCAGAGGCTTGATGATGTTATGAACGCATATACCCATGCATGGTATGACATTTATATGCATATGCATGACATTAGAAGTATTAAATATTTCACAGAGCTATTCAGACATACATGTCGAGTCTTTTACTCTATGTTTTTTCTCATGTCTATTGTTTACTAATTTTCATTCCTTACATACTCAGTACATTATTTGTACTGACGTCCCTTTGCCTGGGGATGCTACGTTTCATAACCGCAGGTCCCGATAGACAGGTCGAGAGTCCTCCAAGTAGGCTATCAGCTCAGCGAAAGATGTTGGTGCGCTTCATTTGCTTCGGAGTTGCTTGTTTGGTCAGTATAATTTAGATGTGTATTGTTTGGTATGGTGGGGCTCTGTCCCGACCTTTATGACAATTATGTATTCTTATAGGCTTGTAGACAGATGTCATGCACGTAAAGGATTGTATGGCTTTGTCGGCTATGTTCAATGTACGAGTGGTTATTTTGGTCTTATAGGCCCGTATGTCTTATGCATAAGTTGATATTTCATGTGGTATTCTACTTATTTCACGGCAGCCCCTCCGGCTCAGTTATCTATGATAGTATGATACAAAAGGATACGTTATGTTGGTACTCGATTGAGTAAGGCACCGGGTGCCCGTCGCGGTCTATCGGTTTGGTTTGTGACAGTGATCCCACGTCACCCTATCCTATATAGGTCTGACAACACCACATGACTGAAATTTCTTAATTCTACCCAGCCCACAAGCCTTAGAATCCAATTTCCAACATCCGGAATTTCTTATAAGGTCAGAATCCCGCAACCTAAACACTGTATAAGTCTGAACAAGTTGTACCAAAAGCTGTAACCATAACTCAAATACTCAAAACTTCAAATACCACATAGCTAAAATGCTCGAAGCAATGATTTCTAATCACCGTAGCTGCTCGAAACAACCCCATGCCGGTTATAAACCTCATATCAAAGAAGACTCCATTATAAAACCTTCGTACACCACCGATGATGAAAGAACCACGCAGAGACTCGTAACCATTCATCAGATCTATCAGTCGTGGAGTTCCCTATCCTTCGACAAGAGCCATAGCAAATTCATAAGCCAACTTTCGATATTATCCTTCCAAATATGCCACAATCAAATCTGATAGCACCATCCTAGATCCGACAACTTCATCTTATCAAATACAAGCTACTCTACTGACATGCCATACCAATACTATCTAAAGCCACAACCCGTGCAATCCGTGCACCAATAAGCAACATTCCAAATGTACTCAATCACGAACATGACTTAAACAAGAGAATCGTCCCGTAAGCTCAACGGGTACCACCCCAACGCAATGCTAAAAACCCATCACACACTGTAGAACCATAACACACGAATCTAACACAAGGATCATATCTTAACATAACTCTGCCGCAATGCGTGACCCCATCCAAACACTGATCCATATAAAATACCTCAGCCACCATGCTCAAAATCAATAACCATGTGCAATCCGACATCAAGTACTCAAAGTGCATTACCATAACCCTATAGAAGTAAATGACACAATGCCACACAAACCCGAAAGAATGTAACCAATGCGCAACCACTCAAGCATCACCCAAATACCTATCTCGCGCAATTTTCGCTATAAGGCCCCCAATAGAACTTCACCATGGGTGCATACAACCAACGAATCACAACCCCTCGTAGCATAGAAGAGTAACTCACCGAACATATCAAAACACGAATAAGTTCAATAATAACCGAATGGCACATCCCTCAATAATAGTAGTATAGAGCCAACCAATCCGACTCGGTGTAGAATACACATCCTAATTGGGCCTACCAATGGACCCCCAAATCAACTCCGGGCACCCCACACATGGATAAATAATCCTCCGAAATCCCACAATGACTGAATCATTACACATACTATCATCTAGCTAGCTTCAGCAATGACTTCACAGTCCACAACCATGGAAACAACCTGCTCTTGAGAACTCCCAGTCTCCAAATCCATATAGCACACGAATCCCATATCTGATCCCAACTCCACTGCCAAAATGTCTAACACATCTCTCATACATGATCATCCCACGAGGAATACTCCGAACATTCTTCCGTGTCATATAGCAAAATTGAATATCAGCAGTCGATCAACCAGGAGAGTATCGCAATACCAATGAACATCCGTAAATCAAAACACAATGCCCCATTCAACCGCGCACCCCTCTCAGGGATTACCGAGCAACTATAACATTCATCTAAATATACAACATTGACCATTCTGTCTAGAATTTGTGAACTTGCATTCAAGAATGAACGATCACCTTATACATGTAAATCTTAATCCTGCACAACACACCACATCTATCAAGCCATCACAATACTGGTCTAGCCTACTACCCAGGGGTCTTATTTACTTCGAGTTTCTTCTGAATTATCCTCAATTTGATACTTCTGCTTGTCAGAACTCCACGATCCTTACACAAAGCTCACTACAAGACACCCTAACATAACACTACACCACCATAAGGCATGTAATCCATTGTACTCTTCTTAAGTACCTCCATACACGATCATCCCACGAGGAATACTCCTAAAATTCTTCCGTGTCACATAGCAAAATTGAATATCAGCAGTCGATCAACCAGGAGAGTACCGCAATACCAATGAACATTCATAAATTAAAACATAATGCCCCTTTTAACCGTGCACCCCTCTCAGGGATTACCGAGCAACTATAGCATTCATCTAAATATACAACACTGACCACTCTGTCCAAAATTCGTGAACTTGCCTTCAAGAATGAATGATCACCTTGTACATGTAAATCTTAGTCCTTCACAACACAACACATCTATTATGCCATCACCATACTGGTCTAGCCTACTACCCAGTTGTCCTATTTACTTCGAGTTTCTTCTGAATTATCCTCAATTTGATATTTCTCCTTGTCACAACTCCACGATCCTTACCCAAAGCTCACTACAAGACACCCTAACATAACACTACACCACCATAAGGCACGTAAGCCATTGTACTCTTCTTAAGTACCTCCATAAATACCTCAACCTGTAACGCTCACTCTGAAAATACCTTATGCAAATTTAAAATTATTCTTCTTACCTTGCTTATACTAAAATGTAGAATCTATAATAATACAGAATTATCACAAATCTCGGGACCATTAAATGTAATTTTAGATTCTAAACTACACCGCCCAAACGGGCTGAAAGACACGTGCCTCATTAGCACAGCAACGCTCGAAGGGGTAACCCTGCCTTAACACCACCGATAAAATTCACACTTCGTGCGCACTACATCCTTCAAATAACAATTTAATCATTTCATGATTTTTCATAAAGTGCGATATAACCCGCATTCAAGAAATTTTCTTACTCAAGTCATCCCCGATATCAACCTCTGTAAGTCATGACCAATCAACAAGTATGCCTCAACCCAAAAACTAATATCATACAAAATCGTGCAATTAAATCATAGATAGCAGACTCCCCCACTTGGCTCAAAGCCATATAACAAAACATCTGATAACTCACCATACCCAAGATAACATACAAATTGACCATATTAAGCAATAAGAGATCTACTCTAGTCTCCAGACTCCCAATAGTAACCACACATGACCGATATACATGGTCCATAATGACAGTATCGCCCACCGGCATAGACACATAAACATGTGAAACTAGAGACTCACAAGGCATATCCAGATAATGAGCGAAATGCGAGGACACATATGAATAAGTAGGACCAAGGTCAAATAATACAGAGGCATCTCTATGGCAAACTAAGACAATACCTGCAATCACAGCATCCGAAGCAATGATATCTGGTTTACCAAGGAGTGCGTAGAAACAGGCCTAACCGCCACCTGATCGGCCTCTCCCTCTAGGGAGACCCCTAGCTGACTGAGTTCCAACCTAATCTGGCTGGGTGGGTGGTGAAGTAACTGGTGCCGAAGTCGAAGGCTGATTCCTCTCCTGAGATGAACCTCCTGAAAGGCGGGGACAATGCCTCTTGATATGACCCAAATCTCCGCACTCAAAGCAACCTCTCTCTGAAAATAGTGGTGGGGACTGAAGAGTACCCCGAGCACCGTAATAACAGCTAGAAGGTCCTGACACAGATGAACCCTGAGCTGATAGTGCATGAGACGAACTCTGCGCTAGTAGTGCACTGAATGAAGACTGGCCCTACTGATAGCTGTGTGCACCATGGAAAGATGATGCACCACGGTGAACCGGGCAAGTCGTCTGAGCA
Organism: Nicotiana otophora; assembly: GCA_000715115.1. Taxonomy (NCBI): domain Eukaryota; kingdom Viridiplantae; phylum Streptophyta; class Magnoliopsida; order Solanales; family Solanaceae; genus Nicotiana; species Nicotiana otophora. The sequence continues at coordinate 90,291 of AWOL01S0004780.1, read as the reverse complement.
TGTCTAAAAGAACGACCCCTACCGTAGTGGAACTAACCCCTAGAAGGAACACCGCTGAATCCACCTTGTCCACGAGTCCTCTTGGCCTCCCTCTCAACCCGCTCCTGGCTGTGAACCATCTCAATCTGACGAGCAATATCGACAACCTCATCAAATATAGCACCAGACACTCTCTCTAGTCATAAGCAATCGCAACTGAAAGGCGAGGCCATCTAAGAACCTCCCGATCCTTTCCCTGTCTGTGGGAACCAACCAGATAGCAGGACGGGCCAACTCTGAAAATCTAATCTCATACTACGTCACGTACATATCACCCTGACAAAGCTGCTCGAACTGCCTGCATAACTCCTCTCTATGGGATTGAGGCACGAACTTCTCCAGCAAGAGAACGGAGAACTGCTGCTTGGTAAGGGGATTTGCGCCGATCGGCCTACACATCTCGTAAGCCTCGCACCAACTGAAGGCAGCCCAGAGAACTAAAAATTAGTGAACGAGACCCCACTGATCTCTAGAATACCGGTTGTACGGAGTATCCTCTAGCACCTATCCAAGAAGCCCTATGCATTATCTCCCTCTGAACCACTGAAAGATGGAGGCCGGAGCCTACCAAACCTCTCCAATCTATGCTGCTCATCCTCGGGCATAGCAGGAACCACATAGTCCTGAGCAGCTGCAACTGGCTGGGCTGGTGATGCCCCCGGTGTATGGAGTCCCTGTACCACCTGTTCTGGTATGCGGGCGGCGGGAGTCTGAGTTCCTCCCCCAGCCTGAGAAGTGGCTGTTGCGGCCAGAACAGAGACTGCCTGAGCAAGACTGGTGCACATGGTCAGAATCTGAGCTAAGGCCTCCTAAAGGCCTGGAATCACAATGGGCACAGGTGGTGCCTGAGATGGTCCCACAAGCTCATCCACAACTGGAGCCTGCTCCTGAACTGGGGCAATGGGTGGATCTGCAGGTGCTGCCCTAGCTGCGGTGCGAGCTGCACCTCTGCCCCTACCGCGACCTCTACCGCGACCTCGGCCTCTCGCGGCCCTGACTGGTGGTACTGGTAGCTGTCCATCCTTCCCCGTACTACGCATCATCACCATTTGTGAGAGAATTAGAATAATAGAAATTTAATTACCCGAATCAAAAGATTCACACGACTAGAATTCAAGAATATGAAGTTTCCTAATGGTTTGGCAGCCTCTCGAAGATAATTACAGACGTCTCCGTACTGATCCGCAAGACTCTACTAAACCTGCTCGTGACTCGTGAGACCTATGTAACCTAGGCTCTGATACCAACTTATCACGACCCAAAATCTAACTCTCGTGATGGCACCTATCGTGGAATTAGGCAAGCCACAACTCAATATCTCAACACAGAAAAATCTTTGAACATAAAGACGGAAGCAATTTAATAATTTAGGAAAGCCTTTTTGAAAACAAAAATATCCAAAATACGATACAATCCAACCCGTGATAAAGAAGGAGAGTCAAGGCCTGCGAACACCGTGCAACTACCTTGGTAGTCTCTGATCTCAGAAGCCGCAATAAGCAACCGCCGCCGTAACCAAAAATGCCTGGATCTGCACACGAGGTGCAGGAAGTAACGTGAGTACATCCAACTCAGTAAGTAACAAGTCCAAACTTTGGACTGAAAGGTAGTGACGAACTCAACCGATATAGATAAAATAGAAATAACTGAACAAAAATAATCATTTTTAATCCGTTCTTTGAATGCAAAGGGCGAAGAAAAAAATGAAATATAACTCAAAATAGTAAAGTGAAACAGAACTAAACAGTGTAAAGAATATAACTCTGCTATCTCTATATGCCAATGCACATGTTGTATGTGATGCACCATATTGTCAGCCTCATGTGCTCACACTTTCGAATGCTCAACCACTCGGTATTGTATATGGCCCACCCGGAACATAAACATCACTGACTATAAGTCACAGGGTACCGAGGAAGGCCAATCCAGCACTTGGAGAACATATACATTACTGACTATAAGTCACCCAGTACCGAGGAAGGCCATCAGAACCAAGTTTGAAAGCGTTACTTACCTCAAACCGACCAAATCCTACTCCGAAATGCTTTTGCCCCTCGAATCAGTCTCCAAACGCATCGAATCTAGCTACAAGTAGTATGGTATAATCAATATAGTCTAAAGGAATCAATTCCACCAGAAAAATACAACATTATAAGCCAAAACCCGAAATAGGCTCGACCCGGCCCCTGGGCCCATGCCTCGAAGTCCGACAAAACTCACAAAACCCGAAAACCCATTCACTCACGAGTCTAACCAAACCACAATTATCAAAATCCGACACCATTTGGTCATCCAAATCCTCATAATCCACTCTCCAATTCTCAAGCCCTAAACCCCCAAATTTCACTTCAAAATCTCACTAATTAGGTGGGAAAATCAGTAGGGAAACAGGTTTATGATCCAAAATAAATACAAGAAGCTTATCTCAATAATCACCTCGAAATCTTCTCCAAAATCGCCTAAGTCCGAGTCCAAAATGTTGAAATAAGACTAAAATCGCGAACCCTTGCTTTTAAACCTTCTCCCAGACTTTTCACATCTGCGGACCTATTGTCGCACCTGCGATGCTGCGTCTGCAGTGAAAATGCTGCTTATGCGGAAGTCACTTGCACCTCTAGGGCCCGCACCTATGCTCCAGGTTCCGCACCTGAAAACGCGCATCTGCGGCCCTGGCCTCGCTTCTGCGAAGTCACTCTATTCTAGCCGCCCCCGCACCTGCGTCCACTAGGCAAATTCTTTGCACCTGCGACCCTTGTCCTTCATGGCCTTAACTGCATCTGTGATTCATGCCACGCTTCTGCATGCTCACACATGCGGTGCCCACTTCGCAGGTGCAGTTACACCAGTAGCAGCAGCTCTTCAACTGCTTCATCAACTCAAAAATCAAGTCCGTTAACCACCTAAAATATACCCGAGGCCCCTGGGACCTCAACCAAACATTCCAACAAGTCATATATCCCGATACAAACTTAGTCGAACCTTTGATTCACTCAAAACAACACCAAAACACCGATTACACCCGGATTCAAGCCTATAAAACTTCTAAACTTTTGAATTCTACAAACAATGTCGAATCATACCACACCATGCCCGATTGACCTCAAACTTTGTACACAAGTCATAATCAACATTACGGACCTACTCCAACTTCCGGAATCAGAATCTGACCCCGATAGCAAAAGGTCAACCCTCCGGTCAAACTTTCAAAAATTTGACTTTCGCCATTTCAAGCCTAAATCAGCTACAGACCTCAAATTCACAGTCCGGATGTGCTCTTAAGTCCAAACTCACCCAACGAAGCTAACGGAACCGATGGAACTCCATTCCAGAGTTGCCTTCATACCATTCCGACTACGGTCAAAATCCTAAGACTTAAGCTTTCGTTTTAGGGATTAAGTGTCCCAAAACACTCCAAAACCAAAACAAGACCTCCCGGCAAGTCACATAAGAAGAAACATATATGGGAAATACAGTAAATAGGGAATCGGGGCTAATATGCTCAAAACGACTGGCCGAGTCATTATAGGGATAGACATATCTATTCTTGTTCCCACTCCTAGTTTTATATGGTGAACACATTCTTTACTTGTACAAGAATTGAAAGTGCTTAGGGATGGCGCAGTAAGTTCTAAAGTAAGGGCATTAAACCTGGTTCTCGATGCCACACTGCTATGGTAGATATTAAATGTTCTTGTAGAGGATTTGCACATTTATCTGCAACATGAGTGGCTTGATTTGGGTGAGAATGAGGATTACATGTAATGTACTTCCAAGTACACTCAGGAAAGGGAGAATACTACCTCAATAAAGGTTGAAAATGAGAAATGGAACCGATTCACTAGCTACTATTTGAGTTTGTGAATAAGTGTCTGCCGCCTGATCAGAGTGGAGGCATGAGGCTACATTCTTGGACCTGGCTGTTATAAAGGTGATGGAACAAAATAGGCCAATCAACTTGCCTTCACTAATGCTCAAGCACATGACATGGACAGGATCAATATTGAGGCACACACGCACTGCAATTGGGTTCCTTTTAACTAGGGTGTTTGAGCATTTCGAGGTTCCATCAAGAGGACCTAAAAAGGAAACCAAGAAGAACTTTTTTGAAGTGGAGACCTTGAAGGAGTGTGACTTTATATTTAGACTGCCGAGGACAAAGAGAAAGAGTATGGTCACAAACCTTTCGTAGGAATTAGCTACCGCCAATGATGAAAAGGAGAAGATAAAAGAGGAAATTGCCTCCTTGAAAGAGAAGAATAAGAAGCTGAAGGAGGAGATGAAGAAAGAGCATGAGGTTGTTACTGCTCGATTTGACAAGCTTCCTATGCTTATGAATGGAGAACCCTCTTCCAATAAAGAACATGGCCCCTCGTCCTCTTAGGTTTACCAGTCTACTCCTAGCCAGTCCATAGTCCCTTCTATGACTACATTCTGGATGTTTGTTTTTGGTTTGGAAATTTGACGGGTTTGTTCAACCGTCTTTTAGTTTGGGCCCTCTAGGCTTAATGTGGTACAATGATAAATTAATCAACTTTTCTCGTTCTTTGGCTAAACCTATTGGAATTATATTTGGATATTTTTATTGGATTAAATGTTTAGGTTGTTGACTGTGTTGATGTTAGTCTAGCCCCAATGACCATGCGTTTGACATTGCTAAATTCTCAATTTTGACTTTACTAACACTTTATTTTTCGGATGATGCAAAAAGGGGGAAGTTAAGGATGTGAACATATGCTGAGCAATAAACTTGGTTCATAAGCACTTGGAACTAATAAAGTGGCTGTCAATGAGTTTGTTTATTTGCAAGTCCTAAAATTTGAAATATGCCTAGCCATCTTTAGGGTTGTGATGAATGGAAGGTTAGTTTCTTACACTTGTGCAAACCTGGAGAAAATTGACGAAGAGTACTGTCAATGAAACTGGTTGTTCAGCTGAAGAATTACTGGACCAGTGGAGTGATTTTCTCATGGATCATCAAAAAGGGAGAATTTATTGACTGAGCACGTATTATGTTTTGATGATTAATAAACTAAGATCAATAGTGTTGAAAGAACCATGTTCATATACGGGCTGTAATGTTACTCGTCTGGTGTGCAGATATGTTATACGGATAATTCTAGAACCAGGTTTGTAGTGGATGAAGTACAGAATATTGATGAGACATGAAAAGTCAAAATTCATGTGCAAGTTGGATTCCTCAAGAAAACCTCTCGCGGTACAAGGAAAATATTAATCGGAGGAATTTGTGTTTGGAAAGGAATTGGTAATTATAGAAATACGTGCATTAAAGAAGGAGGTTTGAGGAGTTGGAATAATTAAGAAAACCAAATCAAAAATAGGAGAGATTTCCTTAACCGAAATATTCTAGCTTTTGGAGTATTAATTGGTGGTAAATTTTGGCCAACCTCAAACCTATATGAAGAGACCTTCTACAACTATTCAAGACTTATGATATTCGAATTAATTCTCTAAAATATTCTTCGCAATAGCAATCTCATCAAGAAGGTGTTCTTAAAGATTCAAGTTGCTCAACTAAAGAACTTGTTTCTGAAGATGAAGATGCTGAAGTTCTTAGTTGTTTAGGTTAAGCCAATTGTTTTAAATTGTAACCTATTTGCTTTTGAGAAGTGTATCATAGGTTAGTACAGAAACTTTAATTTTTTGTTTGCTTTCTAGACGAGAGTTAGTTTGGGAAAAGGTAGCTAAAATTGGGTTGCTTATATGGTTTAGAGTACTAGAGTTAGTTCTCTTGGTTATAGAGTTATAACCTAAAAATTCTCATTGCAGTTAGTGAAGTTTTGAAGTGAATCCTACTGGGGTAGGTCGTGGTATTTACTTTATTTATCAAAGAGGTTTTCCACGTAAAATCATTGGTGTTAGTTAAATTTCACACGTTCCTTTCTGGTTGTGTCAGGTTAGTTACTTCAAAGAACCTAGTTCTTTGAAATTGTGAGAATCGGGTAAGATACAATTCAACCCCCTTCTTATGTTTGAGTGAACTCTAAAATAATAATAAATATCCTAGACTTATCTAGAAATATTTATATAGGTGCTACTTGGTGCATATTATTTATATATGCAGATATGGAAATTGAATGATATTTTTGGTTATCTTTTTTTCGAGAAGCATGCTTATCCTATTACTGGTTTGTGCACCTTATTATATTGTTGGTTTTGGATATTTTTTGAGATTCTATGTTATTATGAAATGCTCAAGTTGTGAAGGTGAATACCATATATTTTTCAAAATCTCGTCACTAATTCTTTGAGATTAAACTTGATACTTACCGAGTACACTTTGATTTTTATATCTTATACTATACTTATGCATATTTTGTGCAAATATCAGTGGTGGTCCCAACAGTGTCAAGGAGGGTGCCTACTCGTTGACTATTGATGAGTCGTAATGAGCTGCTATGACGGACTCTATAGCTTATGGAGTCCCATTCCTTTATTTTATATTGTTAATCTTATTCCAGACATTGCTCCTGTATTAATAAGACCCAATTGTATTTCATCTTAATAGCTCATGCCTTCATTCTACTAGGGTTCTAGATATTATTGTAGTATTTTTTGTATTTGCCTGATGATTTGAGACTCACTTATGTTTTGTCTATATTATGACAGTAGATTATCCTTTAATGGTCTTTTATTTGGTTGATTATGAATGTTAGCGTACATAGCGAGTTAAGTTAGGTGCCATCATGATCATGGTGGGATTTTGGGTCATGACATTCTGGTGGGTTTGTATGATAATTTCGAACTTGTTTATAAAACACTCTGAAACTCACTTTATGTTCTCGGGACCCCGTCCAATCATCCTAACTAGTCTGTATATCCTATACAAACTTGTACAAAGTCTCAAAACACGTATGAAAACATCATAACCGAGAATCAAGCATCAAACCAAAATCATGAACTTTCTTAAGTCCTCCAACTTACACAAGATATGTTTAAATCACACCCTATCCCTTCGAGACTATTCCAAAATATTTTGACAAGTTCAAATATCATATATAAACTTATTTGTAGGCTCAAAACATGAAGCGAAGTGTAATAATACAAAAATCAAATCTTAGTCAAACCTATGAACTGTTAAGTTCTTCAAATTAACAACTATCAACCAATAGTGTTGAACTTTCTCGGGCCATCCACCTAATAAGAACATGCGTATAAGTCCAAAATCATCATACGAACCTATTAGAACCTTCAAATCACCAATCCTAGCTCATTTACCCAAAATGTTGACTTTGGTCAACTCTTCCAACTTTAAGGCTCTAATTAGGAACTTAGTAGTTCAAATCATTCTCGAACCTCATGGACCAGAAACCAATAATACATGAAAGTCATAAAATATCATATGATCCTACTTCAGATCTCAAATCATAGAACGGGAAGCTATAACTCTAAACAACTAGTTTGGTCATTACACTTCCACCAAGAGGTAATCCCATTACTTGGACTTCATATATATTATTTATTGGAGCATGGTTAGAAGGGTTATGAAGTTTATTTGAAGTTGTAATAGGGTATAGTATGAAACCCTAGTTGGAATCAATAGTGTTGGGTTTGTTTGAGCAATATCGTTTGGAGTTTATAATGAAACGAGCAAGTTCCATACACGTTTAATGAATGAATTGAAGTCAGAAAGTCGAGTATTTACCTTAATTGGAAAATTAGGAATTTTGATAACTTTGAGCCTAAATACTAAATACTTGATTGAGTCAAACGGATTAGGTATGAGTTATTATTGATAAATACACATTTAATATGTAGTTTGACTACATTGGGATGCATTGGAGTATGTGTTGGATGTATTGAGAACATTCGAGCATTGAAGTTGAATTTTTAGCCAATCGAGGTAAGTTGATTAATTTCACCACCCTAAATCCGATCATGACCGTGATGGCACCTAACCCAACCCGCTAGGCGAACTAACATATAGAAACAACCATACAAGATAACACAAGGGATCATCAACTGTCATAATATGATTAAAAACATGAATAAGTATGGAATCAACATCAAAGTACGAAAAGTACTACAACAATCCCAAAACTCGGTAGTACAAGTTATGAGCTACTAATGGAATATATCATAATCTCAAAGTAGAGAAATACTATCTGGAACAAGAAGCAATAACGTATGATGGAAGGAGACTCTATAAGTTGCGAATCCAACCACAACATCTCACTAAGAGTTTCCAAATTATGCTCCCAGGATCCCTCCTGAAAGCTACGAGGACCAAAGTCAGGATTTGAACAAAAATATGCAAAAGTGTAGAATGAATACAATAGATAACATTTATTTAGTAAATATCAAGTTTATTCCCAACAAAGCAGTGGCGAGTTTGTGACAAAATATATTCACCTGCTCAATCCATAAGCATGTACAAAAATAAGAAAACAACCAAGGAATATCAAATATATAATAAGGTTCACAATCAAGAAAGAAGATAATAAGCATTCTTTCCAGATAAAATGATCAAAAGCATAAATAAAGGCACTGAATCAGCATATAAAAAATATATGCTATAGTTTGCATTTATATGACAGTTTCTATGTGAGTTTAGAATGTTTATGCATGATAAAAACATAAATTTTACCTCAACCGACACCTCTATGATGTTCGACACCTCCTTAGTGTCCAATAATTGCAAAGGTATAGCACAATGTAGTATGGGTAATCACGTGACTTTGCACGGAGGGATACAAATTTGTGGGCCCGAGCATTATAGTTGTAAGGCCCCGTAAATTTCTGGCAAGTAATTTAAGGTTCCGTGGTGTCTATGTAGGCTAATGTATTGTATTTTCAGAGTTTTTGGGTTGAACGTTGCATTGGGGAGTTGAATCATTTCGACCTCGCGAAGCCTAGTCTCTAGCATGCTGCAGAGCGTGCCTAGCGTCTGTAGCCCGGTCTGGATTTCGGAGGGTCCATTCTTCTATCTTTATAACCCGACCCTATCTCGATAAATAGATGTAAGGGACCATTTTTAAAGGGAATATCTGATACTTTTAGAGAGAGGAAGTTCCCTAGAGTGAGAGGAGAAATCCCTAAGCTAATTGTTCATCAAAATCTTGCTCAATCCTTGAAATTCAACAAGAAAACTTACAAGGTCTTCATCTAAGAGGTAAGGTTCCATACCCTAGTGTTCAATTTCAAATTTGGGTAGAAGATGGTTGATTAGGAGTATTATTCTTGAGTGTAAGAGTATTATTTATACATGCATGTACCAATAAGGTTTGTGGAAAGATTGTTGAGCTCAAATGGGTAAAGATTGGGTTGTGGAGTGAAGGAAACTTTGTGGAAGTACCTTGTAATCAAATTTTCACACCAAGTGTTTGATAAAATTCTCCAATGAGCTGAAACCATGAATATCTTCCTAATTTGTGTTCAATTTTGCTATGTCTCTAAATCGATCGAAGTTGCTAGGATTTTCGGGATTGTGTAGTGAATTAAGGAAAGCTCAAAGCGAGGTATGAAGGCTAAATCTTCTTCTAGTACTGAAATTCCCTAATCCTTGCAAAACTCCATCATGTGTAGTCGAACTTGAAATACTACTGAGGTGAGATGTTCAATTAGTAAATTGAATCTCAAATTACATAACGTGTCTAAACCCTAATGTCTTAAAGATTTTCTATTGTGACTTAATTATGTTATACCCCTTTTGAGAAGAAAACATCGTATGAAATCAATGTAATCAAATACGTATTCCTCATATGATGAGACCTTATGAACTTACACTTGCTAAGGCCAAAGGTGCCAAACGGTTGATTTGAATAAAACTCTTTTGTATGAACTATTATCGTTTTGGGAATCTAAATGGTAGTATTGTGAATACACCTGCACCCGAATACATTGGGTAAGGCGGCGGGGCCGCTTTGTGTAGAGTTATGGTATTATGAATACACCTCCACCCGCATATATTAGAGGTGAGGTGGCAGGGTCACTTTAGTTAGAGTTGTGGTATTATGAATACACCTCCACCCGTATACATTGGGGTGAGGCGGTGGGGCCGCTTTGTGTAGCATTTCTGGTATTGTGATTGCACCTCCACCCGCATACATTGGGGTGAGGCAGCAAGGCCGGTCTATGTAAAGGTAGTTGTAGAGGATCCCTGACTTGAAATTTATAAATATTATTAGAAGTTCTTAATAAATTTGTTTTGACTTTTACGGCTATCTAAGCCCTATTATTATTACCATGATTCATCATATTCATGTTATATTTCCAAGTCCTTGAATAGATGTTTTGGTTTTCTTACTAGTACTATTCGACATGTACTAATGTCCCTTTTTTGGGGGGCGCGACATATTTAATGTTCCACAGCGGGAGGCATTGACCAGTGATAGCGGTACACTTTTTTCCCAACTGACTTGGTGAGCCCCACTTCATTCTGGGGTTATGCATCTTTTGTTCTGTGTGTATTATGTTTTGAGGTATAGCTGGAGCCTTGTTGCCGGCACTATCATTGTACTCTTTTATATCTATTAGTGGCTACGTATACATGGTGTGGGTTGTGTATTGGTATTGGGAAAGTCAAGAGAGTAATGTCGTATGTGTATTACATGTTCCACTTCAAACTAAGAAAGCGTATGTATTTTGAGACTTTATAAATGAAGTAACTAATGGTGATGAAATTAGTATTGTTTATGAATCCTATTGGTGTTAATTAATGAAGTTATATTATCTTTATTTATGGGTGCGTTGGATAGAAGTAAATCTAGCAGGCTTGCTCGGATGGGTTATATCGGTTGAGCACCGTCGCGCTCCCCGAGGTCGAGGCGTGAAAACTTGGTATCAGAGCCAAAGGTTTTAAAGTGTCATGGGATGTCTTGGAGCCGTGTCTAGTAGAGTCCTTCTTATCAGTGTATTGTCGACCACATCTATAATTAGGAGGCTACTTGGGAATTTAGGAATAATACCTTTCTTTGATGTTCTTGATCGTGCGATAAAGTTTATTGTAAGATTGTTCCTCCTTTAACTCGTGCTTTGCTCTAACTTTTAGTACATGGAGCCTAAGAAGAAGGCAAGAACTGGCCAAGGAGCCAATGTCACCCAGGAGTGGCAGTTGATTCAATATTTGATTATGCGGGTGAGCACCCGAGGGGTGAGGATATTCCCCCAATTACTACACTGCCAGATTCTACTACAACTGACCAGACCGTACCTGCCCCTATACCTACTGAGGGTGCAATTGTCCCTCCAACTGACATTCCAGTTCCATCTCCAACTCCAGCTTCTGTTCCCGGTGTTTATGATGGGGATCTTAGGGGAACCATAAAGATATTGGCTCAAATAGTGGCCTCCCAGGCCCAGAGATCAAATGTTGCACCCACTCCTTCCAGTTAGCCAGGGGATTCTGCTAGTTCTAGGTGAACAGGTTTCTCCAGTTAGATCCTCCAGTGTTCACAAGTACTGATCTTAAGGAGGACCCCCAGGACTTCATCGATGATACGTACAAAACTCTCTGAGTTATGCGCTCTACTGAGACAGAGGGAGTGGAGACGGCCTCCTACCGCCTGAAAGGGGTGGCCTATTCTTGGTTTGAAATGTGGGAGGAGTCCCGTGAGGAGGGGAACCCTCCGGCGAGATGGGGTGAGTTCCTTGATGCCTTTATGGATCATCTCTTGCCTGCCGAGACTAAGGCGGCCCGTGCCGCTGAGTTTGAAAGCCTAAAGTAGGGCAGTATGAATGTGTGGGAGTACCATATAGAGTTCACGCTCCTGTAAAAGTATGTTATTCACATGCTGCCCACTATAGAGGCGAGAGTGTGCCAGTTTTTGCAGGGCCCTATCCCCTTGGTTATTAATGAGGCCGCTACAGCTATCTTGAATTCTGATATGAACTATAGGAAGATGGTGGCATTTTCTCAAGATACAAAGAACCGTAAACTAAAAAATATATTGGAGCGTGAGGGTAGCAGCAAGGCCTGGTCCGCGGACAACTTTGGTTGTTCTTCCAGTGGTGGTGGAGGTAGGTCAGCATTTAGGGGAGGGTCATCAGGGCCATCTCAATCATTTACTCAGTCTTCAATGAGTGCATAGCTATCCGAGCCCAGTCAGGGCAACAAGGGATCCCACCAGTAGGGTCGGCCTGGTGAAATATTCCAGTGACAGCGGAGGCTCCCATGCCCTAAGTGTGGGAGGATGCACTTTGGGGCCTACTTCATGGACCTACCTATATGCTACGGGTGCGGTGTGAGGGGTCACATTCAGAGGGATTTCCGCTCGTCCCGTAAAATCAGGGGAAGAGGTGCGGCGTAGCCAGCTAGTTCTGCAACTACTACATCCACAACACCTCCAGCTCGAGGCACCCCAGCACCTGCAGGCCATGGTGTAGCTAGAGATAGTGCACAAAGTTCGGGAGGACCCATCAGATTTTATGCTATGCGGAGGCATCGAAATTCATAGGCCTCTCTAGATGTTGTCACATGTATATTGATTGTTCAATCTCATAATGTATATGCTCTTATTGATCCCAGTTCCACTTTGTCATATGTCACTCCTTATGTTGCTATGGAATTTGGGATAGAACCGGAACAGCTTCATGAGTTGTTCTCTGTATCTACTCCGGTTGGTGAGTCTATTGTGGTCGCGTGAGTTTATAGGGATTGTGTTGTCACGGTGCGTGGTCGGGACACCATGGCCGATCTCGTTGAATTGAGGATGGTTGATTTTGATGTAATAATAGGGATGGATTAGCTTTATTCATGTTTTTCCAAGCTTGACTGTCAAACCAGAACCGTTAGGTTTGAATTTCCAAATGAGTCATTAGTTGAATGGAAAGGGTATGATGTGGTGCCGAAAGGTAGGTTTATTTCTTACCTTAAGGCCACGAAGATGATTAACAAGGAGTGTATTTACCATTTGGTCCGAGTTACAGACACTGATATTGAGGCACCTACACTTGATTTCGTGATAGTTGTGAATGCATTTCCGGAGGTCTTTCCGGATAAACTCCCTGGGATCCCACAAGATATAGAGATTGATTTTGGGATTGATGTGATGCCATACACGCAGGCATAATTGAAAGAGATGAAGGAATAATTGAAGGATTATTTAGAGAAGGGTTTCATCCGGCCGAGTGTGTTGCCTTGGGACGCACCGGTCCTTTTTGTAAAAAGAAAGATGGATCACTGAGAATGTGTATAGACTATCGGCATCTCAACAAGGTCACGATCAAGAATAAGTACCCACCGCCAAGGATAGATGACTTGTTTGACCTATTGCAAGGTGCTAAGTACTTCTCCAAGATCAATTTAAGATCTGAGTAACACCAATTGAAGATCAGGGAGCAGGATATTCCAAAAATAGCTTTCAAGACCCAGTATGAGCACTTTGAATTTCTGGTAATGTCTTTTGGGCTAACAAATTCCCCAACAGCTTTCATGGATCTTATGAACCAAGATTTCAAGTCGTTCCTCGACTATTTTGTGATAGTATTTATCGACAATATCCTTGTATATTCACGCAGTTGAGAAGACCATGCCGATCATCTCTGGGCAGTTTTGCAGACCCTGTATTAGCACCAGTTATATGCGAAGTTTTCAAAATATGAATTTTGGCTTGAATATATCACATTCTTAGGTCATGTCGTCTACAGAGAACAAATTAAGGTTGATCCTTAGAAGATTTCAGCCGCGAGGAATTGGCCTAGACCTACTAACCCAACTGAGATTTGCAGTTTCTTGGGCTTAGCTGGATATTACAGGAAGTTTGTGGAGGGGTTCTCTACTCTTGCCTCTCCGTTGACTAAATTGATGAATAAGGCGGTTAAGTTCCAATGGTCAGATGCTTGTGAAAGGAGATTCCAGGAGTTAAAATCGAGATTGACTGCGGCACTAGTGTTGACTCTACCAGACGGTACAGATGGGTTTGTGGTATATTGTGATGCTTCAAGAATCGTACTTGGGTGTGTATTAATGCAACATGGCAAGATGATAGCTTATGCTTCTAGGCAACTCAAGAATCATGAAAAGAATTATCCAACACATGACTTAGAGGTTGCAGCGATGGTCTTTGTGTTGAAAATTTGGCGTCATTATTTATATGGGGTCCATGTGGATATATTTATGGACCATAAGAGCCTTTAATATATTTTCAAATAGAAGGAATTGAATCTGAGGCAGAGACGATGTCTTGAGTTACTCAAGGATTACGACATTGATATCCTATATCATCTGGGGAAGGCTAATGTTGTAGCGGATGCTCTTAGCCAGAAATTTATAGGTAGTTTGGCTCACTTGGAGGCATATCAAAGGCCTTTGTCCAAGGAGGTTCATCGGTTGGCTAGTTTGGGAGTTCGTCTTGCGGACTCTAGTGAAGGAGGGGTGATTGTGCAAAATAGGGTTGAATCGTCGCTTGTGGTGGAAGTCAAGGAGAAGAAATACAATGACCCATTGTTGGTAAAATTGAAGGAGGGGATTCATAAACATAAGACCATGTCCTTTTCTCTTGGAGTTGATGATGGTACCGTAAGGTACCAAGGGCGACTATGTGTTCCAAAAATGGATGGTCTCCGGAAAAGGATCATGACTGAGGCTCACACTTCTAGGTATTTCGTGCACCCAGATTCTACAAAGATGTATCATGATCTTAGGAAAGTCTACTGGTGGAATGATATGAAGAGGAATGTAGCGGACTTTGTGGAAAGATGTTCAAATTGTCAGCAAGTGAAAGCCGAACACGAAAGGCCCAGTGGGTTGGCATAGAACATAGAAATTCCGATGTGGAAATGGGAGATGATCAATATGAACTTTGTGGTAGGATTACCTCGAACTCCTCATAATTTCGACTCGATTTGGGTGATTATGGATCGACTCACAAAATCAGCACACTTCTTACGTGTTAAGGCTACCAACACAGTAGAACAATATGCTCAGTTGTATATCAAGGAAATTGTCAGGCTAAATGGCACTCCAGTTTCCATCATTTCTGATCGGGGGGCACAGTTCACAACTAACTTTTGAAAAAACTTTCAGCAAGGGTTGGGGACTCAGGTAAATCTTAGTACATCTTTCCATCCACAGACCGACGGGCAGGCAGAGCGGACTATTCAGACGCTCGAGGATATGTTGCGCGATTGTGTTCTTGAATTCAAAGGTAGCTAGGAGTATCATTTGCCGCTCATTGAATTTTCCTACAGTAATAATTATCATGCTAGCATTCAGATGGCACCGTTTGAGGCTCTATATGGTAGGAGATGTAGATCTCCCATTGGATGGTTCGCGATTGGGGAAGCGGAGTTGATAGGACTAGACCTCATGCATCAGGCTATGGAGAAGGTTAAGATCATTACAGAACAGTTGAAAACTTCTCAGAGTCGTCAAAAGTCCTATTCAGATATGTGTCGCAGGGATTTGGAGTTTAAAGAGGATGATTGGGTATTCTTAAAAGTTTCCCCCATGAAGGGTATAATGCAGTTTGGTAAGAAAGGAAAGTTGAGTCTGAGATATGTCAGACCGTACATAATCATTCAGAGGATTGGTCGGGTGGCTTACAAGCTTGAACTACCTCTAGAGATGTCTTTAGTGCACCCAGTGTTCTATGTATCCATATTGAAGAAGGTGGTGGGAGATCCGTCGCTTATTGTTCCAGTTGAGGCTATTGAGGGTAACAAGGAATTGACTTATAAAGAAATTCCGATTGCCATTCTTGATTGGCAAGTCCATAAACTGAGAAATAAATAAATTGCCTTCGTAAAGTACTATGGCGGAACCAGCAGGTTGAAGAGGCCACCTGGGAGGCTGAGGAAAAAATGAAGAAGAAATACCCTCATTTGTTAGAATAACCATGTATTTATAAAGTTGTGTTCTATGAAAATGCTAAGAGTTTACCTTCTATGAATTATGTATTATTTGTACAATTGATTTTAAGGGTGTTCTTTTTTGGTGATATACTACTCGTGAGGCCACGGTTGCTGTTGCTTTTATGTTATGTTGTGTCGTTGATTTATGTATATACTGTTAGGGTTGGTTTCTGGGTTTTTCTGACAGATGGATAGGCCCAGTTATTGGAGAAACTCTCGCAAATCTTTTGGAAATATAGGGAGTTAGTCAAACATTTGGAACTGTTGGTGTATGTATAGCAGCTGAGTCACATTGGTTTCTAGTGGCGAATTTTGTCCCTCATTAGAGGACGAATGATTCTAAATAGGAGAGGATGTAAGGCCCCATAAATTTTCGGCAAGTAATTTAAGGTTCTATGTTGCCTATGTAGGCTAATATATTGTATTTTCAGACTTTTTGGGTTGAACATTGCATTGAGGAGTTGAATCATTTCGACCTCGCGAAGCTTGGTCTGTAACGTGCGAGACCGTGCTATATCCCTCACGAAGCCTGGTCTGTAGCTCGCTATAGAGCTCGTGAAGCCTGGTTTGTAGCTCGCTGTAGAGCTTGCCTAGCCAGGTCTGTAGCCCGGTCCGGATTTCGGAGGGTCCATTCTTCTATCTTTATAACCCGAACCTATCTCGATAAATAGACGTAAGGGACCATTTTTAAAGGGAATATCTGATATTTTTAGAGAGAGGAAGTTCCCTAGAGTGAGGAGAGAAATCCCTAAGCTAATTATTCATCAAAATCTTGCTCAAGCCTTGAAATTCAACAAGAAAACTCACAAGGTCTTCATCTAAGAGGTAAGGTTCCATACCCTAGTTTTCAATTTCGAATTTGGGTAGAAGATAGTTGATTAGGAGTATGATTCTTGGGTGTGAGAGTATTATTTATACATGCATGTACAAATAAGGTTTGTGAAAAGATTTTTGAGCTCAAATGGGTAAAGATTGGGTTGTGAAGTGAAGGAAATCTTGTGGAAGAACCTTGCAATCAAATTTGCACACCAAGTATTTGATAAAATGCTCCAATGAGCTGAAACCATGAATATCTTCCTAATTTATGTTCAATTTTGCTATGTCTCTAAATAGACCGAAGTTTCTAGGATTTTCGGAACTGTGTAGTGAATTAAGGAAAGCTCAAAGCGAAGTATGAAGGCTAACTCTTCTTCTAGTACCGAAATTCCCTAATCCTTGCAAAACTCCATCATGTGTAGTCGAACTTGAAATAATACTGAGGTGGTATGTTCAATTAGTAAATTGATTCTCAAATTGCATAACATGTCTGAACCCTCATGTGTTAAAGATTTTCTATTGTGACTTAATTACGTTATACCCCTTTTGGGAAGCAAACCTCGTATGGAATCAATGTGATCAAACACGTATTCCTCATATGATGAGACCTTATGAACTTACACTTGCTGAGGCCAAAGGTGCCAAATGGTTGATTTGAAGAAAACTCTTTTGTACAAACTATTATCATTTTGGGAATCTAAATGGTGGTATTGTGAATACACCTCCACCCACATATATTAGGATGAGGCGACGGGGCCGCTTTGTGTAGAGTTGTGGTGTTGTGAATACACCTCCACCCATATACATTGGGGTGAGGCGACAGGGCCACTTTGTGTAGAGTTGTGGTATTGTGAATACACCTCCACGCCTATACATTGGGGTGAGGCGGCGGGGCCGCTTTGTGTAGAGTTTCTGGTATTGTGATTGCACCTCCTCCCGCATATATTGGGGTAAGACGGCAAGGCCGCTCTGTGTAAAGGTAGTTGTAGAGGATCCCCAACTTGAAATTTATAAATGTTATTGGATGTTCTTAAAAAATCTGTTTTAACTTTTACGACTATCTAAACCCTATTATTATTACCATGATTCATCATATTAATGTTGTATTTCCAGGTCCTTGAATAGATGTTTTGGTTTTCATACTAGTACTATTCGACATGTACTAACGTCCTTTTTTTCGGCGGCGCTGCATCTATAATTGATGCATGTGGTTCCACAGTGGGAGTCATTGATTAGTGATAGCGGTACACTCTTTTCCCAGCTGACTTGGTGAGCCCCACTTCATTCTGGGGTTGTGCATCTTTTGTTCCGTGTGTATTATATTTTGAGGTATAGCCGGAGCTTTGTTATCGGCACTATCATTGTACTCTTTTATATCTATTAGAGACTCCATAGACATGGTATGGGTTATGTATTGGTATTGGAAAAGTCAAGAGAGTAATGTTGTATGTGTATTACATGTTCCACTTCAAACTAAGAAAGCATATGTATTTTACGACTTTATAAATGAAGTAACTAATGGTGATGGAATTAGTGTTGTTTACGAATCCTCTTGGTGTTAATTAATGAAGCTTATATTCTTTTTATATATAGTTGAGTTGGGTAGAAGAAAATCTAGCTGGCTTTCTCGGCCAGGTTATCTCGGTTGAGCACCGGTCGCGCTCCCTGAGATCGGGGAGTGACAATAGCTCCATAATCAATCATCAATATTTCAAAAATCAGTCATCAAGCCACACTGAATGAACCATCGTGCCATAACTACAATAAGCACGTAGAATGTCCCATCATGCCAATCTCAGTCCGTATCACATAATCGTATGTAGGGATGTATGCATATGAGCAAGAGATAATCATGTATGATGCATATGGGTAGAGAGATAAACATGCAAAGAGGTACGCATATGTACTAAGTATGACCATGACTTATAACATATAATCCAACATACAAATTGGCCCTTCCTACCCAAATAAGGAATCAAAAGCCTGCACATGATATCTAGCACGAACAAGGATGATCAAACAGTCACACGAGAAAAAATGCATGTCCCAAGTAGAACATATTTAAAACTAAGGCATAAAAAAGTCTAAAATCTACCTTAAACATGGTATAGCCTCGTTATCCGCGATGCTCGTCACCTCGCATATTTATTACCCCCAAACACGTAGCATATAGCACATAAGTCCATTTAGAAAAGATTCCCTCAAGTCAAGGTTAATTAGGATACTTACCTTCTTCAAAATAGGCTTCAACCTTCCAAACTTCCTTTTCCTCTATCCTCGGGCACCAAACATCCAAAATCTTGCCAAAGAATACTCAACGAGGTCAAACGAAGCTATAGTATCAATTCCAAATGATAAATCGTCGATCTTTAACAAAATCTCAAAAGTCAATAAAAGTTAATCACGGGCTTACATGGTCAAAACCCGAGACCAATGTCGAATCCCATTGATTCATAATCTCACGTGTCCAAATATAAGATTCGTTTCTAAATATGAGTCCAAATCGATGTTCAAAATCCAAAAAATACACTTACTTAACTTTCAAGTTAAAAACTCTTTTCTTCTTTTAGATTCCTTGAATTAAAGGCAAAATGTTAATAAACCCAAATAATAATCATAGATCTAGGTTAGAATTTCTTACTCCAATAATGTAGATGAAATCTCCTTTAAAATCTGTGTCTTGTAGCTCCTAAAATAATAAAATAAAGTCCATGTACGAGCCTCTGTGGCCTAGTATTGATTTGCTTATTTTTCTCTTCCAAAACCATCCTGAATACCTTGAAACTCAACCGAGCTCCCCGAGACCTTGTCAAATCATTCTAACTAGTCCATATACCATATACGAACTTGTCCAAGGGCTCAAAATATATAGAAACGTCACAAATAAGAATCAAAGTCCACACCAAACTACGAACTCTCTTAAGTTCTTCAAGTTTCAATTTTCACAAGATACATTTGAATCACATCACACCTGAACTCCTTGGGTGCTGAACCGGAGAGTGGTTTGGAAGTGAAAAAAATTGCATAAAATGCATTACATGTGAGTTTCTTATCCACATTCTATTGCAGGCCAGAAGGAGAAGCGGATTGGGGACGCTTCGCTTCTGAGAGGGCATCCGACAATTGAAGCTGAAATTTCAGCTTTTTTGCTACGAAATCCCATTTCGTACTTGGATTTTATTATATCATTTTACGAGCTAGGGATCTCGAATTGAGGTGATTTTCACCTAAGACGATGAGGTAAGTAATTCTCACTCAAATATATGATTATAATATAAATCTATCACTAACTTTGGCTCTAAATCAATGAATCTTAAATAAGAAAGAGGGTTTTGGCTTGAAAGATACGAGGTGTATTTTCGAATTTAGAACACCAATTTGGATTCAAATTTGAAAACTAATCATATATTTGGACCCGTGGGGTTATGGTCGATAGGATCCAACCTTGGATTAGAGTTTTGACCATGTGGGCCCTGTTGATTTTTGTTGACTTTTGGGGATTTATTCACAAATCAAAACTTTATTTATTGGGATTATTTCCTTTAGCATTGTTTGACTTTTGTGAATGATATTTCTCTAGGGTTTTGAAACTTTACGGTCAAGAAAAAGAAAAAGGCGTGATTTGGGGTTGAAGACTACCATGAAGAAAGTAAGTATCTTGTGTAACTTCGACTTGAGGAAATATTTTCTAAAATGTACTTACGTGCCACATGCAATATGTTTGAGGGAGACATATATGCTAGGTGACGAGCGTATATATGGGCACCAAGGTTATATCATGCTCAGGGGTAGAATTTATGCTTCATTATGTCTTACTTTGGTACATGACCTACTTGTGATATGCTTCAATCATTTATGTGACTACTTGAACTTTATTATTCATGTTGGAGATCATGTATAGGATTTCGATGCTTTACTTGGACGTGATGGCTATTTTTATGATGGATTACATGTTGGAGCTATAGTCATAAGTTCATATATACATACATCATGTATAGAGATCATCTCATGTACACATGCATACATCCCTGCATGGTTATGTTTTTGTCCACGTGCATCATACATACTTATCTCTTATTTATATGCATGCATCCCTGCATATGATTCTCTTATATAGACAGAGATTATGGCATGTGCATTTTCCGTGCAGTTGATATGATTATGGCACATTTGGACATTATGAGCAGATTGATATTGTTATTGCACAAAGTTTATATCATTCGATTATTGTTGTGGAATGAGGTTTATGTCATGTGGTTATTGTTAAGGTACGAGGTTTTTATTGTGCAATGTGGATATACAATACATCCCCCTAGAATCATCCTCCCATGTTTCCCTCTTGGTGGCGTACACGTAGAGTTTATGAGACATTGACGAGTCTCAGGTTATGATGGAAGTGGTTGATGAGTTGGGCATAAAGGTGGAAGATTTAATTACTTAAGTGAATAATTTATGTCATATCATGCATTCTATATTCTTTTTGTGCATATGTTCAAACTTTGATGCCTATGTTACATACATATGACATATGCACGTTCATGCATTTTACATATGCATGAAACTTGTTAGTGGATTGTTGGACACTTGGAGGGTGTCTGATTGATGTATATATTGAGTTTGGATAATGCATAAATATTTTAGACTCATGTAGGATCATTTGTATAAATTCTATTTGGCAATTCATGTAAACTTGGGTCTCTATCGTGCATAGACACTCTACATTCATGTAGAAATGTTCAAGTTAAAGCTACATGGTGCAAATATCCTTTGTATGTAGATTTGGTGCAATTGTACATGCTTTGAGCTGATTATTTGGAAAAGCATTCTTATTACCTTCTTTCTTCGGTATTATTGATTTATGTTATTTCTTGTCTATCTCTTAGTTATTTCTCTGTTATTGTATATGATTATGAGTTGTATAGGTTGTATAAAGTGAGTATCTTTTGACTAAATCTTGTTACTACTTTGTTAGGGTTAGTCTAGATATTTACCGAGTACATGGAATTTGTGGTACTCGGACTATACTTCTATACCTCGTGTGTAGATTTGGGAGCTGTCACGACCCAATATGACACCAAAGGTAGTGATGGCACCTGACCTACTTGCTAGGTAAGCCAACACTCAACAACAATAATACAAACCGATTATTAAGTCATTAATAGAGTTATGATATAAATAATAAAGTGAAACAAGTCTCGAATAACAACAAACCCAGTGTAATCCCATAAATGGGGTCTGGCAAATAAGTCTCAAACCGATATCATAAATACATAAATCAAAGACAGGATCTATATACGTCCACAACTACCTTACAATCCCCCAAAATCCACTTTTACATCATCAAGAGAATTTAGCAAGAGTAAATTGTCTCAACTAAACAGTAGCATCTATCTGGAAAGAAGTAAATTGACATCGATGAAAAATAAGGAAGGGGGACATCATGTGTTGCGGATCAAAGCAAGTAAATCAGCTCACCACAAAGTAACCAAATGTACTCCTACTCTACTGGATGAGTAGCACTAGTAACTGTCTTAGGATCTGCACAAATATATATATATATATA
>AWOL01S0004780.1:57371-67515 GCA_000715115.1 Nicotiana otophora | reverse complement strand
CGGTGAGCTGCATTCCATGTTACGATCAACATGTAGAGTCTCCATCAGAGTTTGTTTACATTCTTCTTTCTAATTTGTATTCCAGACAGATCTTGTATTCTATTATATTCCTAGTAGATGCGCATGCACTTGTGACACCGGGTTTTGGAGGTTCTTAGTGGATGTTCATTATTGTAGTCACGTAATTATATGGAAATTGGTAAAGAGGATCACGAGTTTGACCGAGTACCAGATTTTTACTTTATTTATTTAATGGGATTTATGATTTCAAATATATTAAAATGAGTAATTAAGTTTAAAATTCACCGTTGGCTTTCCTGACGACGGCGTTTGGTGCTATTACGGCCTATAAGGGATTTTGGGTCGTGACATCATGCGTGCAGAAATTATGATACTGGTCAATGTTCTTCTAAGTATGTGTTTATCCCCGAAATAAACTTTCGTCTTCCGAAATTAAAGAATATCCTTTTAAATTTGTGTAAAGATATTTTTCAATATGTTTATGTTTTGTAATTATAACAAATAAAGCACAAGGACAAATATCCTAAATATTAGACTATATTTACGACAATATATGTTCTTACACGAATAACTATATGTTGCACTTTCAAGAGGGATATCAATATCGACAACAATATTTCTGGTTATGGAAAAACAACCAAAGCATTAGAAGGAAACATACATAAAAAAACATCGTCTGCAAATAAGTGTTCGTTAAGATACCATCACATTAGATACCTTCAAACTACAATACATAATTATCTAATTCACATGATTAAATTGATTTTGTGTAAGTTTTGATGATGTCCTTTCATTTTGATTTCACGTATTATGCTAATGTAATACTAATATCTTTTGCCGTTTAGATGATTGTTGTGTTATTATATGTAAAATTTTTCTCATTAATTAATTTTTTTCATTCATATAAATAAATGTTTAAACCATCATGTATCATTATTAACGTGCAACACATGTTTATAGATAATAATATATATATATATATATATATATATATATATAAAAGTGAAGTATAAGTACAAAATCGTGGTACTTAGTAAGTATCAAGTCTAGCCTCGAAGAGGTAGTGATGAGCGGTTGACACTGACACCTACTTATAGTCCAAATATCAAGTGTGAGCATAAATAAGATACGAAATAAGGTACGTCATCTCCAAATTGATGCAAAATATTAGGAAAGCGGTAAATATGGAATTTAGACTAGCCAGATAAAGAGATCAAGTTTTAACGACCTGATAGGCCATTTTGCGTTCTACCTTTCCGTTTCACGATCTGAGACTATAAATAGATTTTCTTGATGAAATATGACTTGTGTGCATGATTCGTTTTGATTTCCGAAAAATACTTATTGTAAGGCCCCGTGAAATTTCGCAAAGGAAAAATAATGCTTCGTGGTGCTGAATTAGTTTTTACATATTTAAGGATTTTAGAAATTCTTCGCTCGCCGCAGCTCGGACCTTTTGGGTTGAACAATGCGCCGAAAACTAAAGAAAAAAGTTTGGCAGCGAAATGCATTTCTGCGGTCCATTATGCGACCGCAGAATCACTTTGCGGGCCGCATAATGGCCGCAGAAGTGAGGCAGGAGAGGGTCATTTGGATGCCATTCTGTGGTCAACTATGCGACCGCAGAATCACTTTGCGGGCCGCATAATGGCCGCAGAAGTGAGGCAGGAGAGGGTCATTTGGATGCCATTCTGTGGTCAACTATGCGACCGCAGAATCACTTTGCGGGCCGCATAATGGCCGCAGAAGTGAGGCAGGAGAGGGTCATTTGGATGCCATTCTGTGGTCAACTATGCGACCGCAGAATCACTTTGCGGGCCGCATAATGGCCGCAGAAGTGAGGCAGGAGAGGGTCATTTGGATGCCATTCTGTGGTCAACTATGCGACCGCAGAATCACTTTGCGGGCCGCATAATGGCCGCAGAAGTGAGGCAGGAGAGGGTCATTTGGATGCCATTCTGTGGTCAACTATGCGACCGCAGAATCACTTTGCGGGCCGCATAATGGCCGCAGAAGTGAGGCAGGAGAGGGTCATTTGGATGCCATTCTGTGGTCAACTATGCGACCGCAGAATCACTTTGCGGGCCGCATAATGGCCGCAGAAGTGAGGCAGGAGAGGGTCATTTGGATGCCATTCTGTGGTCAACTATGCGACCGCAGAACTGTTCTGCGGTTCATTATGCGACCGTAGAATAGGTCTGCGTGCCGCATAGTGACTGCAGACACAAACAGATTTTTGCCGGTTATGGACACCAATTATGCGACCGATATGCGGTCGGCATATTGATTATGCGATCCCAGACCTTGTTCCGGAGCTCCATTTTGGGTTTTTAATACCCAGCCCTACTTCGTTAAATACACATTTTGGGACATTTTTGAGCAATATTCTGACATTTTAGAGTGAGAGAGAGTGCCCTAGAGTGAGAAGGTATTCCTCAATAATTGTTCTTCAATTCTTGCTCAAATTTTGGATGCATAAGAAGGAAAAACTCACTAGGTCTTCATCCTAAAGGTAAGATTCTACACCTTAACCCTCAATTTTGAATTTTGTCTAGAAATGGGTAATTAGCAAGATAATTTTTGGGCATGAGAGTTGTTTATACATGCATGTGTTATCAAAGGGTGTAGAAAGATTTTTGAGCGTAAAGATTGGGTTGTGGGATGATGGAATCCTCCATAAAAGGACCTTGAAACCTTAGTTCACACCTAGCGTTTGATAAAATACTCAAATAATCTAGAACCATGAGCATCTTCCTAATTTTGGTTCGATTTGTTATATTTCTACAATAGATTGAAGTTGCTAAGAATTCCGAAATATTTTAGAGTTTAAGGAAGCTCGATTGAGGTATGTTGGCTAAACTCTTCTCTTAGAATTGAATCCCACGATATTCATGTAAATTATGTAAGTCCCGAGTGGTTCATTATAAAATTGGCTATTCCGAGTACGATTGAGTTAAAAGATATATGTTCAACAAGTATCCCTAATACTTTATTTATGTTATGTTATCAATTGAGGATGTGTTAAAATATGGGTTGTGCATTAATAATGTTTCGACTTCAAGTCAAGTTCAAACGAAGGCTACTATGCCAAATGTTTTGAAGAATCTCTAGGTGCCATAGATCCTTAATTGCTCACATATGTACTACATGCCTTGATTTGAAATGTTATTGTTGTTGTTGATGATGTTGATGTTAGCAAGTGAAAAGGTGAGCATTAAACACTAAATACGGCCAACGTGCCAAGAATGATTATATAATTATGGCCATTAGTGCCAATAAAATGTAAAGATGTGAAAGAAGTATGAAATGCGATGATTGATATAAAAAAGTTGATGTCTCGAATAAGACAGCCTAGCCGATCGGGTCGTGATCGGACACCATGCCGCACACATGGTGGTGATTGTGCTGAAAAGTGTAATTGAAATGGTAATTATGGTAGATGTCCCTAATCGATAGCCTAGCCGATCGGGTCGTGATCGGACACCATGCCGCACACATGGTGGTGATTGTGCTGAAAAGTGTAATTGAAATGGTAATTATGGTAGATGTCCCTAATCGATAGCCTAGCCGATCGGGTCGTGATCGGACACCATGCCGCACACATGGTGGTGATTGTGCTGAAAAGTGTAATTGAAATGGTAATTATGGTAGATGTCCCTAATCGATAGCCTAGCCGATCGGGTCGTGATCGGACACCATGCCGCACACATGGTGGTGATTGTGCTGAAAAGTGTAATTGAAATGGTAATTATGGTAGATGTCCCTAATCGATAGCCTAGCCGATCGGGTCGTGATCGGACACCATGCCGCACACATGGTGGTGATTGTGCTGAAAAGTGTAATTGAAATGGTAATTATGGTCGATGTCCCTAATCGATAGCCTAGCCGATCGGGTCGTGATCGAACTTCGTGTTAAAGACGGTGGTATTGACATTGAAAGTAATTGTGGTTGATGTCTCTAATGAGACAGCCTAGCCAATCGGTTCGTGATTGGACTCCGTGCTGAGAGTACGGTAGTATTGGTATTGTGAATAATGGTATTGTGAACAATTAGTATATCGATACTAAAAATCTCCCAATGTGAGATATGGAAATTAATTTGAACATTGTCTTGATTCTAAATTGAGGTTTGATATTGATTAAGGCTTCCATTGACATTATGATAATCTTGTTTGTATTATTTGTCATTATATTGAGAGGGTATTTAGTTATACATACTAGTTCTATTCGACAGTACTAATGTCCCTTTTGCTGGGGGCGCTGCATCTTTAAATGGATGCAGGTGGTTCCACAGAAGGAGATATTGATCAGTGATAGCAGTACACCTTCTCCGCGGCTGACTTGGTGAGCCCCACTTCATCCCGGGATCATGAATCTTTTGTAATTTGTGTATTCTATTTGAGGTATAGCCAGGGGCTTGTTGCCGGCATTATCATTGTACTCTTCTTTATCTATAGAGGCTCCGTAGACATAGTGTGGGTTTTATATTGGTGCTGGGTAAGTCAAACTTGTTGTGTTGTGTTTGAATTACTATTTCCACTTCAGATTATGAAAAATGTGTGTGAAATTGAGACTTTAGATGAAGTAACTAATGGTAAGAAATTGGTATTGCAGACGTGACCACTTTATTGTTTGATTAACAAGGATATATATATATTCTCTTTATTCATGAATGAGTTTGGGTAGAAAGAAATCTAATAGGCTTGCTCGGCCGGGTTCACTCAGTTGACCGCTGGTCGCGCTCCTCGGTTTTAGGGTGTGACATTTATCAATACCCAAAATCCCACCAAAGGCCATGATGGCACCTAACCTGCTTGCTAGGCAAACCAACACTTAACAACAATAATAGAAACCAACTATTAAGCCTTAAACAGAGTTATGATAATAATATGAAATCGGAAATAGTCTCAAAACCCATAGAATAAAAACAAATGTCTAAGACAGGGTATAAACACAACCACAACTGTCCAACGATGCCGAAAACTCGATGTCACAATATCACAAGTATCTAAGAAAGAGTAAATTGTATCAACCAATCTACAACATCTGTCTGGAAAGAGTAAATGGACAGAGATAGATAAACAAGGGAGGGGGACTTCATATGATGCAGATCAAACAAATAGGGTAGCTCACCATGAAGTCTCGGCTGCAAGCTCCTTGTGAATGGATGGCTATAACTAGTACTAGCTTCTAAATCTGCACAAAAATATGAAGAAGTGTAGTGTGAGTACAAAACCACGATACTCAATAAGTATCAAGTCTATCCTCGAAGAAGTGGTAACGATGAGTCGATGTTGACACCTACTAATAGACCAATAAACAGTAAAAGCATAAGTAGAACAAGAAATAAGTTATGGTATCATCAAACAAGCACAAAAGGATAAGGGCATAGTAGAACTAGAATTTAAGCATGCTTTCAGGAAAAAAGAGATAAATCACAAAGTCAAATACCTCAATTCTTTTCATAGTCATGATATGAGTCAACCAATGCTTATATAAAAGCTATTGCATGCTCATAATCCACTCTCAATACCTAACGACACAAATCCATATGTCTGACACTGGCCAATTATCAAAACTAAGCACCAATCTGGATGCATGCGCTCATAGGGCCTAAAGTAACATGGGTAATCACCTGACTCCGAAAGAACGAATCCATATCCAAGCGTTGTTGCAGCATACAACCCGATATAGTCATAATCAATAATATAATTCATAATCCATATCCATATCCGCTCAAAATGTCTGTAGTGCCAAAATCCTCAACTTTCCTCAATAACCAACTCTCCAACTTATGTATGTGCATATGAGATGATGTGATAAAGATGTACCCGGACATAATAATGAAATACAAATGAATAATAACATGGATAATATATGGTTATGGTTAATCATGTAATTCAACTTTTCATAACAGTTCAATATGTTCATTTAATATTCTTAGGTCCGATCATGATATCAAACATGAGAAACAACAACCAATAATCACCAAATCATAAGTCCAGTAAGGCTAGATCACGAATATGACCAAATCAACAAGCCAAACACTGAGCACGATTTCTATTCCTAGATAAGTTTCATCAAAAAATTATAGAATCAATGAAACATGAATAAAAAATTCATAAAGAACAAATAAGGAAAATCATAAGCCTAAATCTATCCCACTAAGGTCATAACTCAAATACGCATATATTGTCTCGACCCAAAATTCGACTAGTTGTCACGCCCCAAAACCGAGGAGCGCGACCGGCGCTCAACCGAGTGAACCAGACCGAGCAAGCCTGTTAGATTTCCTTCTACCCAAACTCATCCACGAATGGAGATAATACATATTTTTATTAATTAGACAAAAGGTGTTCACGTCTACAATACCAATTCATTTCCAATAGTTTCATTATTTTTAAAAGTCTCAAATGGACAAGTAATACAACCACAACATAATATATTTTGACTTTCCTAGCACCAATACACAACCCACACTATGTCTACGGAGCCTTTATAGATAAAAAAGAGTACAATGATAATGCCGGCAATAAGGCACCGGCTATACCTCAAACGGAATACATAAAGTACAAAAGATTCATGACCCCGGAATGAAGTGGGGCTCACCAAGTCAGTTGGGAAGAAGATGTACTGCTATCACTGATCAATATCTCAAATTGGGAGATTTTTAGTATCGATATACCATTGCCCACAATACCATTATTCACAATACCAGTACCACCGTATTCTCAGTACAGAGTCCTATCACGACCCGATCGGCTAGACTATCTCATTAGAGACATCAACCACAATTACTCTCAATATCAATACCACCGTCTTTAACACGGAGTCCGATCATGACCCGATCAGCTAGGCTATCCATTAGGGACATCGACCACGATCATAATTTCAATTACAATTTCCAGCACAATCATCGCCATGTGTGCGGCATGGTATCCGATCACGACCCGACCGGCTAGGCTGTCTTATTTGAGACATCGACCTTTTTATATCAATCATCGCATTTCATATTACTTTCACATCTTTTCATTTCATTGGCACTAGTGGCCATAATTATAAGATCATTCTTGGCACGTTGGCCATATTCAATATTTCATGCTCACCTTATCAATTTCAAATATCATCCTCATCATTAACAACAAATACAATTCAAATCAAGATGTCTAGTATACATGTGAGCAATTTAGAGTCTAATGCACATAGAGATATTTCACAAAATTTGGCATAATAGCCTTCATTTGAACTTGACTTAAAGTCAAAACATTATTAATGCACAACCCATATTTTAACGCACCCTCAATTGGTAGCATATCATGAATAGAGAATTTGGGATGCTTGTTGAACATATATCTTTCAGCCCAATCTTACTCGGAATAGCCAATTTCATAATGAAACACTCGGGACTTACATAATTTACATGAATATCGTGGGATTTAATTCTAAGAGAAGAGTTTAGCCAACATACCTCACTTGAGCTTCCTCACACTCTAAATGTTCTGGAATTCTTAGCAACTTCAATCTATTTTTGAAATATAACAAATTGTACCAAAATTAGGAAGATGATCATGGTTCTAGCTCACTTGAGCATTTTATCAAAACACTAGGTGTGCATAAGGTTTCAAGGTCCTTTTTATGAAGGATTCCATCATCCCACAACCCAATCTTTACCATTGTTAGCTCAATAATATTACTACACCCTTTGATAACACATGCATGTAAAATAAACAACCCTCATGCCCAACAATTATCTTTCTAATTATCCATTCTTACACAAAATTCGAAATTGAGGGTTAGGGTGTAGAATCTTACCTCTAGGATGAAGACCTAGTGAGTTTCCCTCCTTAATCTTCCAAAGCTTGAGCAAGAATTGAAGAACAATTATTGAAGAACACCTTCTCACTCTAGGGCACTCTCTCTCACTCTAAAGTGTTAGATTATTGCTCAAACATGGCCCAAAAAGTATATTTAACGAAATAGGGTCGGGTTTTAAAAACCCAAAAATGGAGCTCCGGAACGATTCTGCGGTCGCATATGCGACTGCATATCGGTCGCATAATTGCTAACAAAATGATCAAAAATATGTTTATGTATGCGGTCCGCATAACTGTTATGCGATCGCATAATGCACCGCATAACAGTTATGCGATCGCCTAGTCGACCGCATAGCTGCTTCCAAAATGGCCCTCTCCTGCTCATGTTTGCGGCCATAATGTGGCCCGCAGAGTGATTATGCGGTCGCATAATGGACCGCATAAACACGCTTTTCTGCCAAAAATATTTCTTTACTTTCCGGTGCATTGTTCAACCCAAAAAGTCACGTAAGCCTAGTCCAGCACCATGAAATATTATTTTCTTTGCAAAATTTACCGGGCTTAACACTTAAGTAATTCGAAATATTTCGAGGTGTTACATTCTCCCCCGCTTAGGATCATTCGTCCTCGAATGAGGGTAAAAATCCGTTATTAGCATCTTATGTAACTTAGTTTGTTTTATACCACAAACTAACAGCCCCAAATTTGACTAACTCCCTAAATTGCCAAAACTTTCGCCAGAGTTTCCTTTGTAATTAGGCCTATCCACCTGTCAGAGAGCCCCATAAACACATCCTAACAACATATATATATTCCAACGATGTAACATAATACAAAACAACAGCAAATGTGGCCTCATAAGCAATATATTTCCAGAAAGGAACACCCTTAACGCCAATTGTTCAAATGATACAAAAAATCATAAAACAGTAAGTCTTATAATTTTCCTAGATCACACTTTATAAATACATGGTCATTCAAACAAATAAGGATACATTTTCGTCATTTATTTCTCGGCCTCCCAAGTAACCTCTTCAACCTGTTGGTTTCGCCACAATACTTTCATGAAGGCAATTTCTTTATTTCTCAATTTTCGGACATGGCGATCAATAATAGAAACCGGAAGCTCTTCGTAAGTCAATTTCTCATTTACCTCAATAGACTCAACCGGAACAATGAGTGTCGAGTCTCCAACTACTTTCTTTAACGTAGACACATGAAACACCGGGTGTATTAATGACATCTTCGGTGGTAGCTCAAGCTTGTATGCTACCTCACCGATCCTCTGAATGATTTTGTACGGTCCGACATACCTCGGACTCAATTTTCCTTTCTTACCAAATCGCATTACACCTTTCATGGGAGAAACTTTCAAGAACACCCAATTATCTTCTTTGAACTCCAAATCCCTACGACGAACATCCAAATAGGATTTTTGAGGACTCTGAGCAGTCTTCAACCGCTCGTTACTGATTTTAACTTTTTCCATAGCCTGATGCACGAGGTCTGGCCCTATCAACTCTGTTTCCCCAATTTCAAACCACCCAATGGGAGATCTACATCTCCTACCATATAAAGCATCGAACTGTACCATTTGAATGCTAGCTTGATAGTTATTGTTGTATGCAAATTCTATGAGTGGTAAATGATCATCCCAGCTACCTTTGAAGTCTAGAACACAAGCACGCAACATATCCTCAAGCGTCTGAATAGTCTGCTCTGCCTGCCCGTCAGTCTGCGGGTGAAAGGCTGTACTAAGATTCACCTAAATACCCAAACCTTGCTGAAATTTCTTCCAAAGGTTAGCAATGAATTGTGATCCCCGATCAAAAATGATGGAAACTGGGATGCCATGCAACCTGACTATTTCTTTGATATACAACTGAGCATACTGCTCCACTGTGTCGGTAGACTTAACCGGCAAAAAGTGTGCTGATTTCGTGAGTCTATCCACAATCACCCAAATTGAGTCAAACTTACGTGGGGTGTGTGGTAATCCAACCACAAAATCCATATTAATCATTTCCCACTTCCACATTGGAATTTTTATGTTCTGTGCTAACCCATCAGGCCTTTGGTGTTCTGCCTTCACTTGCTGACAATTCGGACATCTTGCCACAAAGTCTGTCACATTCCACTTCATATTATTCCACCAATAGTCTTCCTTAAGATCATGATACATTTTTGTACAACCTGGGTGCACGGAATATCTAGAAGTGTGAGCTTCAGTCAAAATTCTTTCACGGAGACCATCCACATTTGGAACACATAGTCGCCCTTGGTACCTTAGTGTACCATCATCCATGCCA
>AWOL01S0004780.1:22525-55783 GCA_000715115.1 Nicotiana otophora | reverse complement strand
GGCCATGGTCTTATGTTTATGAATTCCCTCTTTCAATTTCACCAACAATGGATCGTTGTATTGCTTCTCTTTGACTTCCACAACAAGCGATGATTCAGTCCTATTCTGCACAATTACCCCTCCTTCACTAGAGTCCGTAAGACGAACTCCCAAACTAGCCAATCGATGAACTTCCTTGGACAATGGCCTTTGGTATGCCTCCAAGTGTGCTAAACTACCCATAGATTTTTGGCTAAGAGCATCTGCCACAACATTAGCTTTCCCCGGATGGTATAAAATATCAATGTCATAATCCTTGAGTAATTCAAGCCATCCTCTCTGCCTCAGATTCAATTACTTCTGTTTGAAAATATATTGAAGGCTCTTATGGTTCGTGAATATATCCACATGGACCCCATATAAATAATGACGCCAAATTTTCAATGCAAATACAACTGCTGCAAGTTTTAAATCATGTGTTGGATAGTTCTTTTCATGATTCTTGAGTTTTCTAGAAGCATAAGCTATCACCTTCCCATGTTGCATTAATACACACCCAAGCCCGATTCTTGAAGCATCACAATATACCACAAATCCATCTATACCCTCTGGTAGAGTCAACACAGGTGTCGTAGTCAATCTTGCTTTCAATTCCTGGAAACTCTTTTCACAAGCATCTGACCATTGGAACTTAATTGCTTTTTGCGTCAATGGAGAGGAAAGAGTAGAAAACCCCTCCACGAACTTTCTGTAATATCCAGCTAAGCCTAAGAAACTACGAATCTCTGTTGGAGTTATAGGCCTCGGCAAATTCTTCACAACTGTAATTTTCTGAGGATCAACTTTAATTCGTTCATTAGAGACAACACGACCGAAGAATATGACCGAATCGAGCCAAAATTCACATTTTGAAAACTTTGCATATAATTTGTGCTGATGCAGGGTTTGCATAACTACCCTGAGATGGTCAGTATGGTCCGCCTGACTTCGTGAATATATAAGAATATCGTCAATGAACACTATCACAAAGGAGTCGAGGAATGGCTTAAAAACGTAATTCATAAGATCCATGAAGGTTGTTGGGGCATTTGTTAGCCCAAAAGACATCACCAGAAATTCAAAATGCCCATACCGGGTCCTAAAAGTTGTTTTCAAAATATCTCGCTCCCTGATCTTCAATTAGTGATACCCGGATCTTAAATCAATTTTGGAGAAGTACCTAGCACCTTGCAATTGGTTAAACAAGTCATCTATCATTGGCAGTGGGTACTTATTTTTTACTGTTACCTTATTAAGCTGTCGATAGTCAATACACATTCTCAGTGACTCATCTTTCTTTCTTACAAAAAGGACCGGTGCTCCCCAAGGCGACACATTCGGCCGGATGAAACCCTTTTCTAACAAATCTCTTAATTGTTCCTTTAGCTCCTTCAATTCTGTCGGTGCCATTCTGTAGGGTGGAATAGATATAGGATGTGTGTCTGGCATAACATGAATCCCAAAATCAATCTCCCTGTCTGGTGGGATCCCAAGGAGTTCATCCAGAAAGACTCCCGGAAATTCATTCATAACAGCCATGAACTCAAGTGTAGGTGCCTCAACATCGATGTCCGTAACCCGGACCAAATGCTAAATACATCGCTTGTTGATCATCTTTGTAGCCTTAAGGTAAGAAATAAACCCACCCTTCGGCACTACATCATCACCCTTCCACTCAATAATTGGCTCATTTGGAAATTCAAACCTAACAGTTCTGGTTCGGCAATCAAGCTTGGCAAAACATGAATAAAGCCAATCCATCTCCATTATCACATTAAAATCGACCATTCTCAATTCAATAAGATCGGCCACGGTGTTCCGACCACGCAACGTGACAACACAATCCCTATAAACCTGTGTGGCCAAAATAGACTCACCAACTGGAGTAGATACAGAGAACGGATCATAAAGTTATTCTGGTTCTATCCCAAATTCCATAGCAACATAAGGTGTGACATATGACAAAGTGGAACCAGGATCAATAAGAGCATATACATCATGAGATTGGACAGTCAATATACATACGACAACATCTGGAGAAGCCTCTAAATTCCGGTGACCCCTCATAGCATAGAAACGGTTGGATCCTCCCGAACTCTGTGCTCCACCCCTAGCCGCACTATGCCCTACGGGTGTTGGAGTGCCTCGAGCTGGAGGAGGTGTTGCAGATGTAGTAGCTGCAGAATTGGCTGGTTGTGCCATGCCCCTGCCAGCACCCTGGCGGGATGAATGACAATCCCTCTAAATGTGACCCCTCAATCTGCATCCGTAGCATATGGGCAAGTCCATGTAGCATATTCCTAGGTGCATCTTTCCACAACGAGGACATGGGGGCCTCCTCTGCTGCTGGAATCTACCACCATGATGACCTTGCTGATATGAGCCCATGTTACCTTGACTGGGCCTGAAACAGCTCCACTAATGCTGCTGACTAGGCTCTGATGGCGGTGCACTAGCCGAAGACTAAGCAAAGGACTGTGATGGCCTTGACGACCCTCCTCTGAATGTTGACTTGCCACCACCCGAAGAACCACCACAGTTGCCCATAGACCGGGCCTTATTACTACTCTCTCGCTCCATTCTGCTCCTTAATTTGTGGGCCTATGTGGCTTGAGCGAATGCCACCATCTTTCCATAGTTCATATCAGAATTCAAGGCAGTTGTAGAAGCCTTATTAATTACCAAGGGACTAAGGCCCTGTACAAATCGGTGCACTCTAGCCTCCATAGTAGGCAGCATGTAAATAGCATACTTAGACAGGTACGCGAATCTCATATGGTAATCCCACACACTTAGGCTACCTTGCCTCAAGTTCTCAAACTCAGCAGCACGGGCTGCCTTAATTTCAACATGCAAGAAATGATCAGTGAAGGCATCGACAAACTCACCCCACCTCGCCGGAGGGCTCCCTTCTTCACAAGACTCCTCCCATAGTTCAAACCAAGAATATGCCACCTCTTTCAGGCTGTAGGAGGCCAATTCCACTACCTCTGTTTCAGTAGCTCGCATAACTCTAAGAGTCTTGTGCATCTCATCAATGAAATCCTGGGGATCTTCCTCTGGGTTAGTACCTGTGAACACTGGAGGATCCGACTGGAGAAACCTGTTCACCCTAGAACCAGTAGAATCCCCTGGCTGACTGGAAGAAGTGGGTGCTACATTTGACCTCTGGGTCTAGGAAGCCACTATTTGAGCCAACATCTGTATGGCTCACCTAAGATAAACATCAGAAACACCAGAATCGAAAGCTGGATCTGGAGGTGGAACTGGTATATTAGTTGGAGGAATTGTTGCACCTTCAGTAGGTGTAGGGACATGTGAGGTCTGATCAGTTGTAGTAGAGTCAGGCAGTGTAGTAACTGGAGGAATATCCTCACTCCTTGGGTGCTCACCCGCATCATCAATTATACGATCAACTGTCACTCCTGGGTGACATTGGCTCCTTAGCCAGTTCTTGCCTTCTTCTTAGGTGCCATGTACTGAAAATTAGAGAACCTCAGAAGTTAAAAGAGGAACAATCTTACAACCAGCTTTATCGCACGATCAAGAACATGAAAGAAGGGTATTATTCCTAAATGCCCATGTAGCATCCTAATTATAGATGTGATCGACAACACACCGATAATAAGGACTCTACTAGACAAGGCTCTGAGATATCCTAGGACACATTAAAACCTTATGCTCTGATACCAAGTTTGTCATGCCCCAAAACCGAGGAGCGCGACCGGCGCTCAACCGAGTGAACCCGACCGATCAAGCATGTTAGATTTCCTTCTACCCAAACTCATCCACGAATGGAGATAATACATATTTTCATTCATTAGACAAAAGGTGTTCACGTCTACAATACCAATTTATTTCCAATAGTTTCATTATTTTTAAAGTCTCAAATGGACAAGTAATACAACCACAACATAATATATTTTGACTTTCCCAGCACCAATACACAACCCACACTATGTCTACTGAGCCTCTATAGATAAAAAAGAGTACAATGATAATGCCGGCAACAAGGCGCCATCTATACCTCAAACATAATACACAAAGTACAAAAGTTTTATGACCCCGGAATGAAGTGGAGCTCACCAAGTTAGCTGGGAAGAAGGTGTACTGCTATCACTGATCAATATCTCCTGCAGTGGAACCACTTGCATCTATTGAAAGATGCACCACCCCCAGCAAAAGGGACGGTAGTACCGTCGAATAACACTAGTATGTATAACTAAACACCCTCTTAATAGAATGACAAAAAATACAAACAATATTATCATAATATCAATTAAAGCCTTAATCAACATCAAACCTTAATTTAGGATCAAGACAGTGTTCAAATTAATTTCCATATCTCAAATTGGGAGATTTTTAGTATCGATATACCATTGCCCACAATACCATTATTCCCAATATCAGTACCACTGTATTCTCAGTACAGAGTCCGATCACGACCCGATCGGCTAGGCTATCTCATTAGAGACATCAACCACAATTACTCTAAATATCAATACCACCGTCTTTAACACGGAGTCCGATCACGACCCGATCGGCTAGGCTTCCATTAGGGACATCGACCACGATCACAATTTCAATTACAATTTCTGGCACAATCACCACCATGTGTGCGACATGGTGTCCGATCATGACCCGACTAGCTAGGCTATCTTATTTGAGACATCAACCTTTTTATATCAATCATCTCATTTCATAGTACTTTCATATCTTTACATTTCATTGGCACTAGTGGCCATAATTATAAGATCATTCTTGGCACGTTGGCCATATTCAGTATTTCATGCTCACCTTATCAATTTCAAATATCATCCTCATTATCAACAACAAATACAATTCAAATCAAGGTGTGTAGTACACATGTGAGCAATTTAAAATCTAATGCACATAGAGATATTTCACAAAATTTGGCATAATAGCCTTCATTTGAACTTGACTTGAAGTCAAAACATTATTAATGCACAACCCATATTTTAACACATGCTCAATTGGTAACATATCATGAATAGAGTATTTGGGATGCTTGTTGAACATATATCTTTCAACCCAATCTTAATCGGAATAGCCAATTTCATAATGAATCACTCGGGACTTACATAATTTACATGAATATCGTGGGATTTAATTCTAAGAGAAGAGTTTAGCCAACATACCTCACTTGAGCTTTCTCACACTCTAAATGTTCCGAAATTCTTAGCAACTTCAATCTAAAAAAGAAGGCGATTCGAGGTTTGCGAATGCCAAAGCAGCTACCTCATAAGTCTCCAAGCAAATGAAACTTCAAATCTAGCAACCGCCGTGTCTAGAAGTACCTGGATTTGCTCACGAAGTGCAGTGTGTAGTATGAGTACAACCGACCCAATGTACTCAATAAGTAACAGGATTATCCTTGGGCTGAAAGCAGTGATGAGCTCAAATAGGTACAGTCCAAATCCAGATAATAACAGTAATAGCTCAGAGAGAGATCCAATAATCAATTTGTAGACAGTACAGAAATGTAGATATGCTTTCAAGTAATTAATAGTTTGAGCTCAACACGAATAAAATATGCCAAGTATGACTGATATGAGGAATGTTACATCTCTATATCTACATGTCAAATATGCTTGTCAACTGTAATGCAGCACAGTAATAAAGTCATGTACATACTCTCGGAGTATTCAACCTCACTAAGCCCACTCAATCACTCAGTACTCCTAGTCACTCAACACTCTCAATCACTCGGCACTCGCACTCAGTAGGTACCTGCGATCACTGCTGGTATGTCAGACTCCGGAGGGGCGGATCCTGCCCAACCGCTAATATAAGCCAATCATGGTATGAATTAATAAAGCCTGTTGCGACGTGCAGCTCGATCCCGTAAATATCACACACAATCAGGCCCTCGGCCAAACTCAATCATCAATCTCTCCAGTCTCTCGGGCTCACAAACATCATGACAATCAACACAAACAATGATGACATGATATAACAATAAATGGCAACGAAGACTGAGATATGATATGCAAATGATAGATGTGACTGAGTACATATTTTCAAATTAAGCAAATAATTCAACAACAAAACGACCTCTGTGGGTCCCAAAAGTACTAGCATATAGCCTAAACATGATATCTAACATGAATTACAGCTCAATTTCTCTAACACATTGAGAATACATGAATAATAACAAGATTAGATGCCTACACAGTTCCACGAAATCAACCGAGTCACAATGTTTGCGGTGCATGCCTACACGCCCGCCACCTAGCTTGTGTGTTACCTCAACACCAACCACATAACACATATTTCAGGGATTCATACCCTCAGAACCAAGTTAAGAAGTGTTACTTACCTCAAACCGCGCAAATCTTTACTCTAACAAGCCCTTGCCTTGCGAATCGGCCCCTGAACAACTCGAATCTAGCCACAAACAACTTAACACAATCAACACAATCTAAAGGAATCAATTCCATATGATAAAGCTAAGTTCTTTAACAAAAGTTAAAAAGTCAACCCAAAAGTAAACCCCGAGCCCACATCTCGGTAACCAACAAAATTTATAAAATCCGAACCCTCATTCAATAACGAGTCCAACCATACCAAAATTACCCAATTCTGACCATAAATCGACACTTAAATCCCCAAATCTTACTCTCCAATCCCTAGTCCAAAATTCCCCAAATTCCACCTTAAAAACACATAATCTAGGTGGGAAATTCAATGGATATTCCATATTAATAGATAAAAACGACCAAAAGTTGCTTATCTCTTTAAATCTAGCGGAACCCCTCTCAAACATCGCCTCCAACCGAGCTTGCAAAGTCAAAAAATGAGAAAAACTTCAAAACCCTTCGAATTAATACACTGCCAGGCATCTCGGACCTACGAACCAAAAATCCGCTTCTACAGTGAAATCTCCGCAGCTTCGGAACTCACTTAATCCCCTTCACTCCACACCTGCGCCCCCAAGTCCGCATCTGCGGAAACACCTGACCACCTCAGTCTCACCACTTTCCATTTTTGTGACCTCCCTTCCGCAGGAGCGACTCCGCTTCTGCAGACTACCTCTCGCACCTGCGACCTAGCAACCCCCAACTCTCCTTTGCACCTGCACATCGCCAGCCACATCCGCGGCCACTCCTTCCGTAGGTGCGATGGCACCAGACATCAGCAGCTTCAGCCAATCTCCTAAGTCCAATTTCAATCCGTTAACCATCCGAAATCCACCCGAGGCCACCGGGATCCCAACCAAACATACCAACAAGCCCTAATACATCATACAAACTCGCTCGAAGCCTCAAATCACATACAACAACACTAAAACCACGAATCTCACATCTATTCAAGCCTAATGAACTTATGACTTCTAACTTCTAAAACAAATGTCGAAACATACCAACCCAACTTTGATTGACCTCAAATTTTGCACACAAGTCATAACTGACACAACAGACCTATTCCAACTTCCGAAATCAAAATCTGAGCTCGGTAACCACAAAGTCAACTCTCGGTCAAACCTCTCAACTCTCCAAACTTCACTTTTTCAACTTTCGCCAATTCAAGTCGAAATCATCTACGGACCTCCAAATCAACATCTGGGCACACTCCTATG
Source organism: Nicotiana otophora (assembly GCA_000715115.1). NCBI lineage: Eukaryota > Viridiplantae > Streptophyta > Magnoliopsida > Solanales > Solanaceae > Nicotiana > Nicotiana otophora. Next base: position 48,165 of record AWOL01S0004780.1, on the reverse strand, counting down.
TCCAAAATTACCATATGGAGCTTTCAGAACTATCAAAACTCCGTTCCGGAGTCTTTTACACAAAAGTCAACATCCGATCCATTCTTTCAACTTAGGCTTCCCCAATGGAGTTTCTAAATCCTGAGATTGCACTCCAGATTTACAAATTATGTCTGTTACACTTGTCTCTTTTGGATTGTCCTGGTCTTGACATTCCATTCCATCTTGAACTGGCACTCCATCAAAAGATTCTACACACATTTGTAATCACAAAAAAAGTTTATATGTATTATGCTATTGAATATAAATTTCAATGATAACAAATTCAAAAACTGTATCTAACCTTTCCCAATTTCGATGCCAATATCAGTTTCATCTTCTAGATGCGCATCTCTATAATCGTTTTCATAATGATCTTCTACATGCACATCTATATCATCACATTGATCATCAACTGCATCTTTGCTAATTGGAACACTAGGTTCACTCTCTATGGTCCTTTCATGAGGTTTGTCAAGAAGCTTCAATAAAGTATCAATCTTTGATCCTAGGTTTTTCTTTAAAGCCAATGAGATAGTATTTAAAATAAGAATCAGAATGTTAGCTGCTTATAAGTTAAGGACATGTAGTCCTGAACTTAGAGCTACAAGTTAAAAAGTTAAGGACAGGTAGTCCTGAACTTAGAGTTACAAGTTAAAAAGTTAAGGACATGTAGTCCTGAACTTAGAGCTACAAGTTAAAAAGTTAAGGACAGGTAGTCCTAAACTTAGAGTTACAAGTTAAAAAGTTAAGGACATGTAGTCCTGAACTTAGAGTTACAAGTTAAAAAGTTAAGGACATGTAGTCCTGAACTTAGAGCTACAAGTTAAAAAGTTAAGGACATGTAGTCCTGAACTTAGAGTTACAAGTTAAAAAGTTAAGGACATGTAGTCCTGAACTTAGAGTTACAAGTTAAAAAGTTAAGGACATGTAGTCCTGAACTTAGAGTTACAAGTTAAAAAGTTAAGGACATGTAGTCCTGAACTTAGAGTTACAAGTTAAAAAGTTAAGGACATGTAGTCCTGAACTTAGAGCTACAAGTTAAAAAGTTAAGGACAGGTAGTCCTGAACTTAGAGTTAAAAGTTAAAAAGTTAAGGACATGTAGTCCTGAACTTAGAGTTACTAGTTCAAAAGTTTAGAATATGAAGTCCTAAACTGAGAGTTACAAGCTCAAAAATTAAGGACATGGTGTCCTTAACTTAGAGTTACAAGCACAGAAATTAAGGATATTACCTTGATGTCATTTTGAATCCTTTTTTCTGATAAAGCTATTTTTTGATGTATTCTAGTACATTCTACCTCCATATCCTTTTTGAACTTCTCCGATAATCTCTGAATCAAAAACCATAAAAATAAAAAAGTTTCTTAAGCAAAAATAAGCAAATAAAAAACTAATGGTATTCAAAGACAGAAAACCTACGTTAACAATTTCCTTAAGCAAGACTTCATCAAATTATGTTGAAGGCATTGAACTTTGATCTTGAGACAATGGCACATGCACACTAGTGGGCTCCGCATCTACTTCAGAAGAAAGAAATGGTACCATCTCGAGCAACTGATAGAACTATTATATAAGAAAAAAAACGTAAGTATTCAGAACTAAAACACATAAACAAAAAAATAGCTAGTAATCCTGTTAACTTACTTTTTCATTATGGAAGTACTTTTTACATAGGGTGTCATAATGTGGAGATTTCATATCTGAATAATATAGCATCCGGGGGAACCCACATTCTCTGAAGTTCACAAATTGTTTTTCCAGAAAAATTGGGAATACTTCCATAATCCAAACACAGAAAGCGAAAGGGAAGCCAAATATAGTATAAATGTCCTTCTCTTTATCTTTCTCTTTCTCTTTCTCATTCTCATTCTCTGAAGTATTTTGTTTGGGCTTCAAGAAGCTCTTCAATGATTTTAGTAACTTTTCATAACAAAGAGAGCCCCAATTTAAAGAAGAGCAGAGTTCATCGTCATTTATGATTTTCATTACCCGCTCAGACACATTCCGATTCTTGCGCTTCCCCATCAACACAGATTCAACAAAATAAATTGTTGCCAACTTCACCGCATCGTCATGGATGCCTACAAATGATGCAGTTGTACCATATGGGTGACTAGTAATAACATGCCACAAATCGCCTAACTCGATTCTATCCTTTCCAGGGAAGTAGACTTTCGAAAGCCTATTCTCTCTTTCACCTAAAACTTTGAAGTCCACTGAAGAAGAACATTTTAACCCAGTAATTATCTGGAACGCTTCACATGTAAACTTCACTTCATGATCAAAAACCTTGAATGTCATTGAATGCGAGTCATTGCTTATAATTTCTGAAAGTAACACACAATGAATAAGTCTACCACAGAACTTTACACCTTGTAATCGGAAAAAGTTTCCGAAAACACCATCCCTCAACTTCTTCCATTGCGTGTTCGACAAGAAACTTTTTATTGTTTCCTTATACTGAAAATCTCCTTTCCAATAGCTCATCAAATTACGCCAATCATCAAACTCGAAAATACGATCTTCCTCCATTAGCACACTACAAAGAAGGAAATAGAACGTAAACATTAGGACTATTTTTCTGAAATGTCCTTAATATTTAAACTAAGAAACTAAAATCCAGGACCTAAGTAGATGCATCTTTAATAGAGGAATAGTAAACTAAACTTAGCTTACAAATTCTTAGGACTATTTTTCTAAAATGTCCTTAATATTTAAACTAAAAAACTAAAATCCAGGACCTAATTAGATGCATCTTTAATAGAAGCACAATTAACTAAAATTAGCTTACAAATTCTTAGGACTATTTTTCTGAAATGTCCTTAATATTTAAACTAAAAAACTAAAATTCAGGACCTAATTAGATACATCTTTAATAGAAGAACAATAAACTAAAATTAGTTTACAAATTCTTAGGACTATTTTTCTGAAATGTCCATAATATTTAAACTAAAAAACTAAAATCCAGGACCTAATTAGATGCATCTTTAATAGAACCACACTTAACTAAACTTAGCTTACAAATTCTTAGGACTATTTTTCTGAAATGTCCTTAATATTTAAACTAAAAAACTAAAATCCAGGACCTAATTAGATGCATCTTTAATAGAAGCACAATTAACTAAAATTAGCTTACAAATTCTTAGGACTATTTTTCTAAAATGTCCTTAATATTTAAACTAAAAAACTAAAATTCAGGACCTAATTAGATGCATCTTTAATAGAAGCACAATTAACTAAAATTAGCTTACAAATTCGTAGGACTATTTTTCTGAAATGTCCTTAATATTTAAACTAAAAAACTAAAATCCAGGACCTAATTAGATGCATCTTTAATAGAAGCACAATTAACTAAAATTAGCTTACAAATTCGTAGGACTATTTTTCTGAAATGTCCTTAATATTTAAACTAAAAAACTAAAATCCAGGACCTAATTAGATGCATCTTTAATAGAAGCACAATTAACTAAAATTAGCTTACAAATTCTTAGGACTATTTTTCTAAAATGTCCTTAATATTTAAACTAAAAAACTAAAATTCAGGACCTAATTAGATGCATCTTTAATAGAAGCACAATTAACTAAAATTAGCTTACAAATTCTTAGGACTATTTTTCTAAAATGTCCTTAATATTTAAACTAAAAAACTAAAATTCAGGACCTAATTAGATGCATCTTTAATAGAAGCACAATTAACTAAAATTAGCTTACAAATTCTTAGGACTATTTTTCTGAAATGTCCTTAATATTTAAACTAAAAAACTAAAATCCAGGACCTAATTAGATGCATCTTTAATAGAAGCACAATTAACTAAAATTAGCTTACAAATTCTTAGGACTATTTTTCTAAAATGTCCTTAATATTTAAACTAAAAAACTAAAATTCAGGACCTAATTAGATGCATCTTTAATAGAAGCACAATTAACTAAAATTAGCTTACAAATTCGTAGGACTATTTTTCTGAAATGTCCTTAATATTTAAACTAAAAAATTAAAATCCAGGACATAATTAGATGCATCTTTAATAGAAGCACAGTTAAACACAACTAGCTTACAAATTCTTAGGACTATTTTTCTGAAATGTCTTTACATAATCAATATATTGATTGAACCACAAACACATTTCAATACCAAAAGGTTCTCAATAACTTTCTCACAAAAATCTGCACCTTATTCCTCAACGAATCAAGTTATAATCATTATTTTGGACATTTCACACATACTTGATGACAAATACAGCATTGATCACGATTAGAGATATACAAAAAGAAAAATGCATAAAAGCAGAATCGAAAACATACCAGTATGCTGGTTCGCTGCAGAGAAGATGACAAATGAGAAGAGATTAAGTTGGACAAAGTATACGCAGAAAATTTTTGTGGGCTGGGCAGGAGCGATATTGAGGGAGCAAAATTTTGGCTCTGAACTTCAATCGAGAGAAGAGAGTTGTATGCAGAAACGATATTGAGGGAGCGAAATTTTGCCTATGAAATTTTGGCTCTGAACTTAAATTAGAGAAGCGTATAAAGGAAGGGTTTGGGAATAAAAGAAATAGAAGAAAGGGTAAAAATATCTTTTCATATTAATTTTAATAGAGTAGTGGCTATTTTTGCTCAACATTAGAATTGGTGGATAAAAAATAAACACTACCTTATTTAGTGGCTACCACACGCCATTTTTACGCTATTTGAGCACTTAAATAATTCAGTAATTCATCAGTTTCGAAACTACTTAGAGGCCCAAGTAGACAATGGCCGCCGGACCTCTTAGGGGCATAGTTTTTTTAAAAAAATATTTAATTCATTAGATTTAAAAATGACATATACAAAAGTATAATAGAAAATATTTTTTTTTATTTTACAATAGATAAAGTTGAATATATTTTGTTACATATCGTTTCATCATGTATCGATGTATTGTACTGTATTATATTATATTATATTATTTGATAGATACAACATTTGAATAGATTGTATCGTTTGCCGTCGTTTGATGATTTCAGGCACCAATAACATGAAGAATAAACTTGCAACATTAGTAAGAAAAACTAGGATATATAGTAGAATTATTAAATAAAAAATGTAGGGTAAATGATAAAATATGATTATTTAATAATATGGAAGGGCAAGATGAGAGAAAAAAGGTAACAATGCCACCACACCAAATCCGTCGTTACATAAAGTGACACTTTTCGTCGTTATGTAACGACGTTTTAACAATATGATATAATAAAATTAAAGTAACAATCAAAACAAATATTGTATGTAAAGTAAAAATACGATACAATACAATACATAACAACATCCAAACAAGCTGTTAAGGAGAAGGGATATGGAGAAGGGCCTTTATATCATTTGCTTGATTTATCCCGGGATGGTTAATCGGGAAAAATACCAAAATTGTAGTATAACTAATCTTAGAATTGCTTATATTAGAAATAAAAATCCAACCAAATATGAAATTAAATAATTCTAGATTCAATCCTGGAATTATTTTTTCATTATCCCATGAACTACACGTCCCCTTAGAATGCTCTGAAATACAAAAAAAAACTCGAGTAAATACTTAAGTATAGTTATAAGTTGGTTTAAAATCAACAATATAGGGATAAAAAAATAACAACGTATGATTTAGGGATCTAAATTGCTATTTTCCCTAAAACAATTCTTGTAAAACGAATTCCGAAACCAAATTCCAACGTGCACCAAGGTGCAATTCGAAAACAGAACCTTAATTCAAAGAGGAATCAAAATGGAATTATTTTGCAGTTTGTTTCTTTGAACCAAAAAGAGAAGTTTGGAACTTCTTCATCTTGAGTTTCCAGTTTTCCTTGTAGAAAATGCATGTTTCCCCGTGTAATGAGAAAGCTGTGTCGGATAAGCTGCAAGTTTAACTCATCTTGTCCAAAACCCCTCAATGAAAATAGTGCTCAATGTCTTTTCAGACACTTCACAGTCTCATCATCATCTCCACTTGAAGAACACTATCCTAGTATTCCCCGTACCAGAAGAACCCAACGGCACTATTTAAGCAAACTATTATTCTCGCTAGCTAACTCCGCATTACACTACAAAGAAGTCCATAGTCAAGTGATTGTTTCAGGATTTCAAAGCAATATTTTCCTTAACAACATCCTTATCCAGTCGTATTCACAAGCTGGATGCTTGGTATATGCCCGTACCTTGTTCGACAAAATGTCTAAAAGGGATATAATAACTTGGTCTTCAGTGATTACTATGTATACCCAAAGTGGGTATTATGAGGAGGCCTTATTGGTCTTCTCTGACTTTATAAGTAGTTATGAGGAGGACCCAAATGAATTTCTCTTGGCTAGTGTTGTAAGCTGTTGTGGACGGTTAGGTAGTGCCGTGAAAGGTGCTCAATTGCATTGTTTTGTGCTTAAAGCTGGTTTTGATCAGTTTGTGTATGTTGGTACGTCTTTAATCGATTTTTACTCCAAGGGTGGAGATGTAGGTGCGGCAAGACTAATTTTTGATGATTTGTCCGTGAAGAGTACGGCCACTTGGACCGCAATAATTGCAGCGTGTGCAAATGCGGGGAAGAGTGGACTTTCCTTGCAGCTATTGAGAAATATGTTGGAGACTGATGTTATTCCTGATAATTATATGGTTTCAAGTATCTTGGGTGCTTGTTCGTCGCTTGAGTATCTTGAAGGAGGAAAGGAAATGCATGCATACATGCTTAGACGAGGCGCAAAGATGGACGTTACAATGACTAATGTTCTTATTGATTTCTATATGAAGTGTGGTAAGGTTAAGACTGCAAGGAAAGTGTTTGATCAAATGGAAGTTATTGACACTATTTCTTGGACAACAATGATCTCTGGGTACATGCAGAATTCTTCTGACTGGGAAGCCATAAGCATGTTTAGAGATATGAACAGTTTAGGTTGGAGTCTAGACAGATTTGCTTGCAGTAGTGTACTTATCTCTTGTGGCTCGCTTGAAACTTTAGATCTGGGAAGACAAGTGCATGCTTATACCGTGAAAGCTAATGTTGATTCTGATGGCTTTGTGAAGAATAGCTTGATCGATATGTACTCAAAATGTGATTCATTTGGTGATGCAAGGAAGGTTTTTGACTGTATGGTTAATCATGATGTAATCTCTTATAATGCCCTTATTGAGGCTTGTTTAACGCAGGATAGGCTGTATGAAGCTTTTGAACTATTTGCTGAAATGAGAGATAATCTGATTCTTCCAAGCCTTTTGACTTTTGTTAGCCTGCTTGGTGCTTCAGCTTCACTCTTTTCCTTGGAGTTGAGTAAGCAACTTCATGCTCTCACAATAAAATTTGGTTTTTCGGCTGGCATGTTTGTTTGTAGCATCCTAATAGATGTTTACTCAAAATTTTCATCTGTTAAAGATGCAAGGCAAGTATTTAATGAGATGAATGAGAAGGATATTGTTGTATGGAATTCTATGTTGTTTGGGTATATACAACAGTGCGAAAATGAAGAGGCTCTAAAGCTCTTCCTAAAATTGCAGCATTGTTTGCAAAAGCCAAATACGTTGACTTTTGTTGCCCTCATTGCTTCTTCTAGTAACCTAGTAAGTCTCCTCCACGGTCTCCAGTTTCATAACCAGATTGTAAAAGTCGGCCTAGATTTTGATCTGCATGTTACAAATGCACTGGTTGATATGTACTCCAAGTGTGGAAGCTTGGAAGAAGCACAGAGGATGTTTGATTCCGCTCTCCAGAGAGATATCACATGTTGGAATTCTATGATATCCACTTATGCACAGCATGGAGAAGCAAAGGAAGCTATTAATATGTTTGAGAAAATGATAAGCGATGGACGTAAACCTAACAATGTCACTTTTGTGGGAGTGCTTTCAGCATGTAGCCATGTAGGGCTTGTCGAAGAAGGATTGCATCACTTCTATTCCATGTCCAGGTATGGTATTGAACCAGAAACAGAGCATTATGTTTGCATTGTTTCTCTCTTGGGTCGGGCTGGTAAACTGGTTGAAGCAATGCAATTCATTGAACAAATGCCCATTCCACCAGCCGCCATTGTGTGGAGGAGTTTGCTTAGTGCATGTAGAGAAGCTGGTCATATAGACCTAGGAAAATATGCAGCATCGATGGCGATATCTATTGATCCAAAAGACAGTGGATCATATATCCTACTTTCAAATATTTTTGCGTCTAAAGGCATGTGGATCAATGTTAAAAAGTTAAGAGAGAAAATGGATAGCAACGGCGTGGTGAAAGAAACAGGGTGTAGTTGGATAGAAATAAATAATGAGGTGCATTTGTTTATTGCAAGGGACCAAAGTCATCACCAAACTGATTTGATATATTCATTTATGGAACTTCTGATTCGGCATATGAAAGGGATGGGGTATCATCCTGAGGAATGAGGATACTACTTTCTCAAATGAGTAACCTCTCTTTGTCAGCTTTGCTGTGGTACGTGAAGAGTCGTTGGTTGAATCTTATTGAGTTATTTTATAATGGAAGTTTTCCCTATTTTCTTTTTGGTTTTAGTTTTCCCACTGCGTTTTCTTCTGTTGCAATGATCTATCATCCATCATTACGAAATGCCTCTTCTTTGTTTGTACTTTTCTCTAAGAATAATGACATATAGCATCATCATCTCTTCATCATTCTTCCAGAAGTTTGGATTTCGGATTTAGAGATTCTTTCTGTACTCACACATTTTCTTATTCATGTGTCAGATATGCTATTTTCAAGAACATAAGTGAGCAAGGTGGTCGTAGATGCCCAAAATGACAATTAGAAGCAAGACATTATGTTAGGGTTCTATTGCTGTCGAAGGGTGAGGCACTTAAGTGTTCCAGTGTAATCATTGAATTTAATACATCTCAGCTTCCGATAAATCGAAATCATGGATGTTAGGAATTATAATTGTTAAGCTTTCTTAAGTTCCTTATTCTGGAAATAAATAAATTTTTTTAACTTTATCAAAAAGTTTATTACGGAAACTATTATCACTAAACTTTTTGGTTTCACTAAATCTCAAATTGCTTCTAGAAACTATACAGTCAAGTTTTGCACCGAACCTTGTTTGCTCAGAGAGTTTCGAATCAAGCAGGCAGAAAGTATGTGTGGTCACCAGCCCCTGCTTTACATGAGTTTACTACGTGTCACATATTCTTATTTTCTGTCAGACACTAACGGGAGTATAAACGTTGTTAACCTTTAAAAGAGACGACCTACTTAGAGTCTGTCCTTAAAAGTAGCTGCCTTTTCTTTTAAGCCATACTTGGACTTTCAAGTAGGTATACATTCTTAATTCTTTCCTTAGTCTTTAAAATTGGTCAGTCCAAAACTTCGGAAGATAAAAAAACTGCTTTTGTTTTTTGATCATGCCTTATATCATTTTCTAGTTTTTAATCTCACTCTCTCTCTCCCCCTCCCTCTCTCTCTAATTTTTAAGTATTGAAGTTAATGGAAGTACGTTAATGGCTAGCCAGTTCTGCAAACAGCAACCAGTGTCATACTAAGATTAGATTCCTGATATAACTGTTGTGAACCATTTCCCAGTCAGTCTCATTTCGGTTTTACTGGATTCTACAGTTTTGGCATACTAATTTTTTTTTAAGTTCCTCGGCCTATATTCAGAATTTAATAAAAAAGAAGTGCCAATATACCTATTGATTAGGATATTGCAGTACTTTCCAGTCTGTATGTCTCTGGGCATGCATATATATATATGACTGGTCATACTTGGAGTAATCATATTTTCTTTTATTTGGCAGTTTTCTTTGTTTGGCAGTGCAACTTTTGCTAGTCAGTTCAGCAACAAAACTGAAACTGTGGACCAAAATGAACAGTTGCAACAATGCATCAGCTCTGAATGGAAGATATTGAAGAATCAGGTGTGACTGTTTCCTCATTATTATTCTTTCTATGTGGAGAGTCATATTCCCAGATATTTGGCGAAACTATCTGGCTTTTGAGTAAGTTTCCATCTTCATGTGATGATATACTGCACTTGTTTGGAGGTGGACTAGGAAGCAAATATAATCAGAATACTTTTTTGTTTATTTATTTGAAGAAATAACTGGATTTCATTTGATATGCACTAAGGTGTAAAAAGTATGTAATATATGGGTGTATATAATGTTCTTATTCTTCTCTATCCCTACCCAACTGTCTTTATGAAAAGGTCTTTCTTCCTTATATCAAAAGAATATTTAAACTAAAGGTATCTCGTCACTCCCCACATCCCATTCTATATTATAGATCATCTTCTATTCCTCTCACTCCAGATTGTCTAAAAGAGGCCTCCTATTCTGAATGTTGCTTCTTTCTCTTCCAACCCGCCTGTCTCCACTACTCTTCTCGGAGTATCCCACTAATATTACATATCGAGAAAAGTAAAATCCACAGTAGGATAGCAATGATAAAAATGGTTTCTCTTCACCTCACTCCCTACACATACAATAAAAACTGACAATAATCCTCCTCCCCCGTTGATTATCAACCACTAGAATTGCATTTCATGCTACCCACCAAGTGATTCAAGTTACTATGGCGTCTTTGTACTCCATATTCTATTCTATACCTCTTTCTTACCACATCTTTGTGATATAAGCAAGGAAACACGAAAACAAGATTAGCAATAGAAAAGAGAAAAAGAAGATTGAAATTAGGCATAAACTTGATTATAATAGCCAATAAATGGTAAAGAGAACCAAATACCTTCTATTATAGAGTCAAAGTAGCAGCTAATTTTATGAAACCCTAAAGAGGAATGATCCGTCAAAAGGAATGATTCCTCAAACAAGCTCCATTGTAGTTTTCAAGCAACAAAGGCATAGCCAATTCTTACAAGAGCGTTCTAATATCATCGAAGTCTAAAAGGCTAAAGACCCTAACAACAACTATATATACTAAGGGTTACATAAGACATAAATAATTACCTAAAATGACCCTTTGACTATAACTTCAATAAAATAAATTAAATGGGCTGGTGTGGCAATCGCCCTATGCTGTCCAGTTATGGTGTGTGATCGCCACTCGCTTGGGGCAGCCTACTTTGCTCTTTGATGCTTGTTCCTTGGAGCTTCGGTCTTGGTCTTCCTTCTTGAATTCCACCTTTGTGCTGTGAAAACTGCAAAAGCAAATTACCTACTGATGTTGGGCATATTTATTTATGTTCTAAAAACTGCAAAAGCATCCTATTTTTACTGTCCTTTGAGTGTGTTTTCTGTTAAATATGCCCAACTATGCGTAATTGTTTGCTTTTGTGGGCTTATGAAGTTATTAACGGCAATCCAGGAACAATTTGGACCAAAATGGATAAAAATGAGGTTCCGGGGAAGTTTCGCTCTACGCAATTATCGCCCACAAAGGACCTGGAGCACAAACAGCTTACACTACGGCATGAGTATAGCGAGGAGCACGAATTTTGAAGCCTGGCCAGCATAGTCTCGGTCCATCATGTGAATATCGGGTAAAGGGAGGCCCCATGCCAAATTCAAGTCACACTATAGCATGATGGCGCGAGCAGCAGCATCTTTGGATGACCTCGAGAAAAAGCGATTACAGGATAATTGAGTTTAAAGCGCAAGTACCTTGTGAAGGTCATTTACATCCTCGCCGTAGTCGAGCAATAATGCAAGTATGGCGTGAAGAAAGAATTATGGGGAAAAAGCTTTGAGTGTGTTATGGTAAAAATGGGATTTTTACCCAATTTAAAAGCTCCTAACCCAGCAGAGAGAAGAATGCAGAGGAAGCAAGAGGCGATTTGGAGCTCAACTTGGTTGTAGAGTTCTTTCTTTTTCCTTCCATCTAATGATTTCTGTATTATTTTGGGAACTATTTGAGATTGTTATTATGGCTACGTGTGCTTAGACTCCTAATTTCTAGGGTTATGGGATCTTGACATGAATGTTGAAGTTTGATGTTTTCTTGATGAATTAATTTCAGTTTGGGTTATTTATTCGGTCTTGAGGCTAATTGTTTGATTACTTAATCACCAATACGACACTATATATGTATTTTGATTTTAACTTGAAAAAAGGATCTTTTAATTGCAATAAGATTGAATAGGACAAGTTCATGAACCTAGGCATTAAGACATGATTCACAAATATGATAGAAATATACTAGAAATATACTATCTGTGTGTGTTCCTTAATCATTATTAATTACATAAATTTATTATGCCGTTCTTATTACGTCTAAATCTCATAGAAACATAGGGTTTTAAATTACTAAAATAGGCGAATAGAGATTGAAAGATTTCTCTGAGTATAACTAAACATGTAGATTGAGAATCTTACGAAAATGTCCAAAATAGGTTCAAATTTACCAACATCTAACCATTAGTCACAAATTTACCGAAATTAGTCAAGCGCCTATAAAAATTAAAAAAATAGATAAAAATAAGGATTTATTTCCTCCGAGAATCATGCGCAAACATCTCCTTCCATATTTTTAAGCGTGATCAGTAACATTAGATGCAAGACGGAAAGGAAATTTCATGGATGAGGTAGCAAATAAGGTGATGAAATATATATAAAAAAAAGAATATACAACATTCCAATAACCTAAGCAAAAAGGGACCTTTTTAATGGGCAAAATTGAATTTCATTGAAAACAAATAGATGGGTCAATATACAAAATTTGAGAATGATTGGAGGTGATTTGTACTAATTTCGAGTCACATATCATCTTTTTCCATGTTCATCTTGTTTACTTCGAATTTGGCTCAATTTTCAATTCAAACCACCTAAAATCTCCACTAGATCATCCCAAAATTGGGATTCACACTCCTTAAGATGTACCCAATCTATTCCAACAATACCCACTCGAAATAAATTTTAATTTTGAAAACCCAAATTTTTGAATTCAAACTTAAGCAATCTGCAATGGCTGTCCATGGCGTTTTCAGTTGAATTCTTCGACCTAATCCAACAAACTAAGGTTTAATAGTGATTTAATAATTGTGTTTGAAATCATGTTAACAATATTGTTCAAAGGTATACATAGTAAAAATAATGGATCCTTTAAAAACTGACATCAAGTGAAAATTGTTTGGATTAAAATGACATTTGAGCCTTTTAAGGTAGATATTTGTTTTGGGCTAGTTTTGGCTGAAATTGTTTATGGACTGGCAATTTGGGTAGTTTTTCCTTAAACAAGAATCTTATGGAAACGAAATAAGTTCAAATTTACCAACCTCTAGTCATTAGTTACAAATTTACCAAAACTAGCCAAGCGCTTATAAAAATTGAAAACTCATATAAATAAGAATTCTTTCCCTCCGAGAATCATGCGCAAAGATCTCCTTCCATATTTTAAAGCGTGATCAATAACATTAGATGCAAGACAAAAAGAAATTTTCATGGATGGGGTGGTAAACAAGGTGATGAAACATAAAGTAAAAGAATATACAACATTCCAAAAACCTAAAAAAAAAAAAAGGGACCTTTTTTACTAGGTATAATTGAATTTTATTGAAAACAAATAAATGAGTGAATATACAAAATTTGAGAAAGATTGGAAGTGTTTGGACTAGTTTTAAGTCAACATTCATAGTTGAAATCGAGTTTATGAATCAAACATGTATCTCACATACTACATGGATATACACAAGAGATACATATTTGATATATAAGTGATACACAAATAATACACTACCGATACACAGTGAGATACACATATCATCATCTTCCATGTTCATCTTGTGCACTTTGAATTTGGCTCAATTTTCAATTCAAACCGCATAAAATCTCCATTAAATCCTCCTAAAATTGGGATTCACATTCCTTATTAAGATGTACCCAATCTATTCCAATAACACCTACTCGAAATTGTCACAACCCGAAATTCCCACCTTCGGACCGTGATGGTGCCTAACATTTCACTTGTGCCAACGTTAGAATAATATTAATCAATTTTTAAACAATCTTTACATTATTAATAATCAAGAAAACAAAAGCGGAAACAAAGTTTGAAATATAGTAAAATAATCCATAAATGCAACGGTGTCTAAATACCATCCCGGAATTGGTGTCACAAATGTACGAGCTTCTAGAATAAATACAAATAAAGGTCTGAATAAAATAAAGTTGTCTGAAAATAAACACACAACTAAAGTAAAATAGACGGGGACTTCAGAACTGTGGATGCCATGCAGTTATACCTCAAGTCTCCTCTGGTAGCGGAAATTCGAGCAAGTCTATGGTACGCCGCTGGGACCAACTCCGAAATCTGCACAAGAAGTGCAGAGTATAGTATCAGTACAACCGACCCCATGTATTGGTAAGTGTTGAGCCTAACCTCGATGAAGTAGTGACGAGGCTAAGGCGGTTCATTTACATTAATCTGTACGCAATATTAATAGCAACAACAAATAAATAGAAATAAATCAGGTAACTCATTTATAATAATTGAAGCCAACCCAACAGTCATAATTCATTATCATTTCAACCAATTCTGTTGCAGCATGCAACCCGCTCTCACAATATATTCACATTCAATTCTGTTGCAGCGTGCAACCCGCTCTCCCAATATATATTTCTTTTTATCAAGTCTATTATATATTTATTTCAATCAAGTATATATATAGACTTTTAAATAAGTCTGTTGCGGCGTGCAATCGGATCCCCCAATATTGACTTTTAAATAAGTCTATTGCGGCGTGCAATCTGATCCCCCAATAGTAACTTTTAATAAGTCTGTTGTGGCGTGCAACCCGATTCTCCAATATGGACTTTTTAATAAGTCTGTTGCGGCGTGCAACCCGATCCTCCAATATTTCCATTTACCAATCCTTATAGGAGAAATTTTCCCAATAAATGCAATAATTAATATAAAATTATAAGACAACAAGCATACAATAATTATGATTTAATTATGAAACAAACAATGACAAATAGCAGATTATTATAGAAATCGAGAAAAAAATAGGCAGTTTAATATTTAATATGCTAAATGTCAAATAACAATTAAAATACATAATTCAAATAGCATGTAATAATTAATGCAGGAATTCAAGAATTAATATTTGACAACGAATAGGAGAGAAACAATTATAATAATAATAATTTATGATTTAAAATAATTTATGATTTTTCAAGTAAGCAGGCAAACAATTAATTTGATGACGTATAGACACTCATCACCTTGCCTATACGTCGTTCACATGTAATTCACATAACAAATAAGTTAAGGGTTCTATTCTCTCAAATCAAGGTTAGCCACGACACTTACCTCGCTTTGCAACTTTCGATCAATTATTCAACCACATCTTTTCCTTTTAAATTTGCCCCCAAAAGCTTCAAATCTATTTACAAACAATTCGATATATTCAATACTAATCATAGAAATTAATTCCATATGAATTTACAAATTTTCCGGATAAAAATCTGAAATTCATTAAAATATTTGGCAGTGGGACCCACGTCTCAAATCTCGGAAAAACTCAAGAAATCCGAACACCCGTTCCGATACGAGTTCAACCATGCAAAAATTGTCCAATTCCAATATCAAAGGACCTTCAAATCTTAATTTTTCGTTTTTGAAAGATTTTATAAAAAACTGATTTTTCTTCCATTAATTCACGGATTCATGATATAAATGAGTATGAAATCATGAAACATAATCCATATAGGATAAGGAATACTTACCCCAATATTTTCTCGTGAAAATCGCCCAAAACTCGCCTTACCCGAGCTCAAAAATTGGAAATGGTTAAAAATGGGTCGAAACTCCATTTCCAGAACTTAAGTTTTGTTTTTCAGATTTTTATTCATCGCGATCGTGGAAATTCGTTCGCGATCGCGTAAAACAACTTTGCCCAGATTCATTTTACTCTTCGCGATCGCGGGAATTGCTTCGAGATCACGAAGCACATTTTTGCACAAACTGCGACTTTGCTCTACGCGAATGCGACATCACACACGCGAACGCGAAGCATAACCCCGCAGACCTACGCGATCTTGGACCATTTCATGCGAATGCGAAGAACAAATTTGAGTACCCCAACTTCTGTCTCAATTCCTCTTCGCGAATGCGAGGACTCTATCGCGAACGCGAAGCTTCACACTTCGACCCTCGTACGCGTGCCCTCGGTCGCGAAGCACAATTGTGCCAGTCCAACTTTCCTCTTCGCGATCACAAGAATGGCTTCGCGATCGCGAAGAACAAAACACCATATGACAACAGAAGCTAAAAACTAGATTTTTCTAAGTTCAAAATCATCCCGTAGCCTATCCGAAACTCACCCGAGCCCTCGGAGTTCCAAACCAAACGTGCATACAAGTCCTAAAATATCATACAAACTTGCTCGTGCGATCAAATCGCCAAAATAACACCTAGAATTACGAATCGGACACTGAATCAAAGGAAATTTTCAAGAAAGTTTTAAAATATATATTTTTACAATCAGACGTCCGAATCACGTCAAATCAACTCCGATTTTCACCAAATTTGGCAGACAAGTCATAAATTTTATAGTGGACCTATACCGGGCTCCGGAACCAAAATACGGACCCGAGGTCAATAAATTCAATATCAGTAATTTCTTAAAAATCATTAAGCTTTCAAGCTTTTAATGTTTCTTCAAATTCCATATCTCGAGCTAGGGACCTCGGAATTCGATTCCGGGCATACGCCCAAGTCCCAAATCACGATACGGACCTACCGGAATTGTCAAAATACTGATTAGGAATAGATTTGGATCACTTACCCAAGGTTTACAGGTGAATTTCCCGTCTCCAAGCTGTCTCCTTACCGAGTCTAGGGTTCAAAAATGAGAGAATGAACTAAAAAATCCCGTCCCTCAGCTATTTATCCAGTCACAGGTGTCGCTTTTCCGAACTGGAGTTCGCAATTGCTGTCACGACCTAAAATCCACTATAGGCCGTGATGGCGCCCAACGTCACCGTCAGGCAAGCCAACGGTGAATTATCAACTTAATTACTCATTTCGTTATTTTTAAAATCATAAATCCCATTAAATAAATAAAGTGAAATCTGGTACTCGTAGAAACCTATGATTTTCTTTACCAAATCCCGTATAAAATACAAAATTACAAGGTGAAATGATAATAATAACATGAACTACAATAATGAACATCCTCTAGGAACCCCCAAAACTCGATGTCACAAGTGCCTGAGCATCTACTAGAAGGTACAACAACAATTCAACATCTGTCTGGGGTAAAAAATAGACAGGATAATATAATTAATTAAGATGGAGACTCTGTATGCTGCGAGTCGTAACATGGAATGCAGCTCACCGTGAAGTCCCCACAATAGCCGCGCCTTTACGCCCCAAAGACCACCAGACATATACATACATGCACAATAAGTGCAGCAAGTGTAGCATGAGTACGTAAATCAATGCGTACCCAGTAAGTATCTAGCCTAACCCCGGTGAAGTAGTGACGAGGTGTCGACATCGACACTTACTAGTGGTCCAATAAATCAAATACAGTAGAAAGCAAACAAATATGAGGCAGGGTAAATAAATAGTATAAACAAATATAGGTACGTGGTACAATCCTCCTCTGAACGGTAAACTCAAGCTCTCAATTATCGGTCACCTCCTCAACCGGAGTATATATGTAAACTGGTTCCCACCAGATAGGTCGTCACAACTCAAATCAGGAAACCTCAAAGATACGATGGCATCTTGTCAAATATTACACACGACGCTGCCGAGGTGAACGGCCCGATCCCATAAGAGTGTTTCATGAAGTTGCCGAGGCGAACGACCTGATCCTATAAGAGTACTTATAGAAATGCTAAGGCGAATGACCCAATCCCATTAGAATATGATACTGCCGAGGACAGACTGATCCCATAAGAGTGTGGTACATAATCCTGCCGAGGTGAACGACCCGATCCCATAAGAGTGTGGTACATAATCATGCCGAGGCTAACGGCCCGTGGTACATAATCATGCCGAGGCTAACGGCCCGATACCATAAGAGTGTGGTACATAATCTTGCCGAGGCGAACAACCTGATCCTATAAGAATAAGAAGCTTTAACGGGTCCCTGACCCCACTCACGAATATACATGTGAGTTATGAAATTTAAAGAAGCTTTTCGATGTAAACGCACATCGCGAGAGAAATTCGTAAGGGAAGCACAATTATTCCACGGCTAATCAAGTAGCTAGTCAAAACTTTTACAATAGCGAGTCTATCACTCTACGCAAGCCTTGTCTCAAGTCGTAACACAAAATAAAGGAATTAAACAGGCAAGAATAACTCAAATAGTATAATTAAAGCATGGCGTAAACCTAAGTCTACCTGGATAAATCAGGAATCCTAACATACACACATACACTCTTCACCTCATACGTGTGTAGCTCCCACAACATGTAGCACATAAAAATATAACACCTACGTGGTAAATTTCCCCTCACAGAGTTAGACAGGAGACTTACCTCGCTCCGAAGTTCCATAACCGGCTCTAATGCCTCTCTAACACCTCGACTCAAAGCCAAATGATCTGAAACTAGTCAAGCAATGTACAAATCAATCAAAATATACTCCAATGCTTATAATTAATCAATTTATAACAATTCTCAACTCCGCTCGAAAAGTCAATAAAGTCAATTCTTGGGCCCACATGCCCGGATTCCAAAAATTTTCGAAGATAAACTTTACCCATAACATCACGAAGTCAAATATATAATTTATTACAAATTCCATGTCTAATATCATGGTCAAAATCCAAAAATATGATTTCTAGGTTTTTCTTCACAAATCCAACAATTTCCACCAATTCCATGTTCAAATCTGTATATAATCCATGTAAAATAGTTGGAAATTGAACAAAATTACTTACCCAAAGATTATAGATGAAAATCCCTCTTCAAAATTGACTCCTACCGAGCTTAGGGTTCCAAAAATGAGAGAATGTCTCCAAAAATCTCGTCTCTTAGCCCTTTTACCAGGTGCAGATGTCGTATTTATGACACAGGGTTCGCATTTGCGTACCATCGCAATTGCGGACGCTCACAATTGCGGACAAGTGTTCACAATTATGAACCAAGGCAAAAATCTAAAGACTTCGCAATTGCGAACAAAGGCAATAATCTATAGGCTTAGTCGCAACTGCGATACTTGAGCACCAGCAACCTATTCCGGCACGGAAATGGGCATAACTCTCTCATACGACATCGGAATTCGATGATTCTTATTGCTATGACTCCGTAATTACAATACGGATCTAATGGTTCAATCAAGTCATAAATCAAAGGTATTTTCTCAATATAGTGTCCTTTATACCCAAGAAAACGATGCTGAAACATCAAATAAGAGCACGACACAACCCAAACACATCCGAAACACACCCGAGGCCCCCGTGACCCCGTCCAATTACACAAACCAATCCCAACAACACAACACAAACCTGCTCGAGGAAACGCAGTATCCCCGGGCAAAAGGGACATCAGTACAAATAATGTACCGAGTATGTAAGGAATAAAAATCAGTAAATAATAGACATGAGAGAAACATGGAGTAAAAGACTCGACATGTACGTCTGCATATCTCTGTGAATCATTTCATTTTTTATAATGTCATGCATATGCGTATAAATGTCATACCATGCATAGGTATATATGTTCATAACATCATCAAGCCTCTGAGGGCATCCCATCATATCATTTCGGCCACTGTGGGCAAATCATCAACGTATACCAGCTGATCAGGTGGTGGTGTGTATATAACGTCGTAACCTTTTCCCGTATCCCATATACATATATATACATATATACGCGTATATAACGCCATTTCGTCATAGGTCAATATATATGGATAAATGCATGAAATGCATAAGAAATATGTTAATAAGATTTTCTCGAAATATTATAAAATTAATATGCGTGTCGGATACATTTTATCAAATACGTATATTTCTGAGACCCATGAATAGAAGATATAATAATAAATCACATGGGGAATCAAGAATATAGACGCCCCTAATATTTCTATGATTAGTCATTTATGAAAATTATGCATTTGCTCGTTTCGTTCATGTCGTATAGATCATGCCAAAAAGAAAGAAGAGATAGCCTTAACATACCTGAGCCAATTATCTTGACAATCACTTTAACATACGTCTTGTGTGAAAATACGTGACGGCATATTGAAGTAAGGAAAAATTCGTAAGATATTCTTGAAAAATATTGTATCATGCTCTCTTAGAATTGCAAATCATGTTGCTATTATGTAGTATAACTTCATACTAATTCCTTTGTTGAAGATTCGATTCTTGGAGATTTTGGTGAATTTGATCAAACTCGTGTATGGCTTTCCTTGCTAGAACAGTAACGTTTCCATTCCTATCTTTATGAATTGTTGAAAATGCTTATAAAATCTCACGTTACATTGAATTGGTGAAGATCTTTCGTTGCTTATGTTGATATATGCAGATGCATATTAGAAGGTCTCATGTAGTTTACGTTGGTTATTCATGACTTCTTAAGATTGAGATGTTTTATGACTTCTTAAGGTTATTCATGACTTCTTAAGGTGGAGAATCTCGCGTGGCTTAACCACATACCTTGAATCCTTAATCTTTGCCACATAATCCATAAGATTTAAGAGTCATAAAGCTTGGGTGGCTTGTTGCCACGTGGGGGTCTTCAATTATCCAAGAATTTTAATTAATCTTCCACTAAAAATTATTAATTACCCAATTATTCGCATAATTAAGAATTATCTCGACTTACTTAAAATACCATTCACTTTTAATACACTTTATACACCTTACTATCATGGCCATGTTGTACCTTGTATGGTACTAGTCCATAAATACCGAGTACTTTAGCTCGGGTCATATTTTATCCAAAATATCAAACTTCGACGAAATTCATTTTCTTCGATTTGCTTACCCTCTCACCTTCACAAATTTACTCGTCACTTATTTGAAATAGCATGATGCTTATAATCTCAAAATAATCCCATTCCCGAACTTACGTCGATTAACTTACGACGAAACTTTAACGTGTGAAAATGCGGGATGTAATATCTCATTCCCGAGCTTTCATCAATTTACTTATGGCGTAATTTTATGTACAAAAACATGGGGTGTAACATCATTCCCTCCTTTGGAACATTCGTCCTCGAATGTTCACTTATGCACTTATCATTCTCATAACTCATAGCTCTTGCAAATACTTTAATACTCTTCTTTCCATTTAGGCAACTGTTCTTTGAATAAATCCAAAGGCCAGGACAATCCTCCCTATAGGCCTCTTTCTCACACCACAGTCCGTGGTCGAAATTCTTCCAATCTCGTAATTCTTGCTACCTTCTGTCATGCAGCCTGTACGACTTTTTCCTTGTATGTGCTCCTATGCGACTCTTCTTTCCTTTTTCCTCCAGTTTTTAGCCAATCTCTAGGCCTCACTTTATAAGCATATACAGAGCTTGATAAGATGTCCCTCTGGGCATCTATGGGTATACTGACGTTTGTCATCCTGGAACATCAAGCGAGACATCACATCATCTCTAACTCTTCTTTACTCTCTTAGTTAGACCTCTTGATACTTAGAAACCATAGGTTGGAAAATATGCCACTGACGACGCCGCTACCATTCCTGGATACTGAATCCCAGCGCTTCTAACCTTCTATCTGTAGTATGGATTATTCGCAACCTTTTGCATTTGAATATCTCATACATTGTTCACCTTTACCTTACTTACCTTAAAATATCGCATCACATCTTCTATATCTTTCATGACCTTGCTTTAACACAGGTATAATTCATATCCACAACTTGAAGCTCTATTATAATACTTGCACCTCTGGTGCATACACAATCGCGAGAGCTTTATGCTGACTTCTTATGAGGCTGGTACTCTTCTGACTGGCTTTATCGTAGAGCCGTTATAGAATATGGTTGTTGTACTATCTCTCTTGTACCTCTGATATTAAGAGTGATTCTGCAACTTCCTCAATCACGATTTCTATAATTTTCCGGGTCCAATAATCAGACTCTTGATTTACTTTGTTGATGTAACTCTTTAGTTTCCTCTTCCTTCTGATCAGCCTTTATGTAGGCGCAAGCTATCTTCCGATCTGCGGCTCATGGTATTACTTTAGCCTTCCATGGGCGCTATAGAATATTCATGATACAATCTTCTAACAATTCAATCCTTTGTTTATACCCTGGGCTCAATTCTTTCTTTTAAATTATACCGGAGTCTTCTACGGCTGTATGAATGTCAGTATATATGCTTCATGGATAATATTCCGAAATCGTAAGTGTGTTCATGACGTAACTAACTCTGGATCACTGATCGAATAATTCCTTTCGTTCCTTCTCAGTTCTTTTTAAACATAGGGAATTACTTTTCCTGGTCTTTCTGCCCCCTTGTTGCGTGCATACTTAACTTATCTTAGTGCCCATACATATTGGAATTCCATACCACTTATATGATCTTGAATATCACTTCTGATTTATTTTATTTTTTTACTTCATGTCCGTTAGCCACGGTAGGTGTCACTTTCTTATGGAGTACATAAAACGTTGTTGTGAGACTGTTGTTACAAGATCACTTCCTCTTTAGGTCACTGAGCTTAGGTCGAACCCTTCTTCCTTACTTCCTCAGCTAGTCTTTCATTGTAGTACTTAGGGAAGTCCCTTTGACTCTTGTGAAGCTACGAGCTTATTACATCGTAGTCCCGATAGAATTTTTGATGTCTTTCCTCGCCTATAATTATCCATAGTTACTTATTTCCACGCCCTTGTGCTTGTAGGGTTGCTTCTGAACTGATATTTTGACTGTCTTCCCAGTGACATCCTCTTTTATTTCCGTAACACTTATACGGTACCTTTAACTACCCCAACTCCTATCTAAATATTTCTCAAGGATCACGATGTCATATCTGCGAGAATGAATTCTCCATGTTGGGGTTCACCCTGTTTATCTTGCACGATCTAATGATTTGTCAGTATCCTCTTATCTAGCCATAACTAGGCTCTTCCTGAATCAACTGTTAATTATTCGTTGGTCTATTCTCATATCTATATTCCGCGTAATCTTCTTGGGTTATCTCCTTTATCTTAACTTACATCTCACACGTGCTCCTTATCTATCAATAACATCTCAGACAGGAACCCTTACTTCTTCTCCTTGACGTCGTGCTTGCATAATATTCTGGAATCGTAGCACATCTGTATGATTTGAATAAGTGCAATCTCATCCGCTTTTCATTTTTGTCGCACTCTTCCTTTACCATTCCATAGTTACTAGAATTACTTAATTCCGAGTTAATGTCACATAACTCCATATTCCCCCCTTTAGGGAGGTGCTAAGATTTAGTGCTACGATGATCTAAGTATAGATGTTTTACCTCTTCATCTTTGGCATTTTGTTTTACATCATCGATGATATTTACTCGCCTCGCGAAAATCCTTCTGTACCAAGGATAACAATTTCCTTACTCGTGAGGATGGCACTTAGTATAACTGGTACATATAATCCCTTAAGCTTAACTTTACTCACCTTGCTTGCTTTAGGGAAGCGTCTTCCTGAATGACATTTAAAGGGTATTCTTCTGTCATCCATTCCATTATCCCCGGGAAGCAAAACTGAAATTCTCATAATGCCGATTATTATCAAATCACTCAGTCCCTAATTCATGTTTAGCTTATCTTGTTCATCAGTCTATGCTGATTTCTTATTACTCTGGGGTCTAGCTTTTCCTTTTGGTAATCACTTTGGACTCACGAACGTATTTCTCAAAATGAGGATATGAATTTACTGCCTATACTCTTTTGTTGTCTCAAGGCCTGTCACCTCTCGTCGTTTCCTTCACTTGACTATAGACTTTGTAATACTATCATATGTTTGGTCTACCGTTGTCATCCATGTATCACATCTTACTCATAATGCTTCATTAACTCTCTTCTTATTTCCCTGCTAATATTTATGTCTATCACTTTATTCTGAAAACTTCAACAAGACATTCTTTTGATTTTAGCTCCCCTTGCTCCATCTACTGGCTCTTCGGGTTTCCTAACATTCTCTCTCTACTAGGGACGGGAGCTACACTAAGGTAATATTTATCCCTTCAAGGCTTGCAGTGTTTGTCATTATAGTATTCATATCTAGCTGTACTATTTTAGAGTGCAGTGTCTTACAAGGAGATCTATTAGTACATTTGCAATATCCTTCGGAAATGTCAGCTAACTCTAACAATCCATTCACCATTTTGGGTTACCCTAACCCCAGTTAGATCCTGATATCCCGCCTTCTCTCATACTACTTCTGTTAGCCCCCATAAAGCATAAATGAGATGGGTACGGCCAATTGTACATACCTCTATTATTGTTGAAGGTAACTCAAAAGGCTTATATTCCTCTGCGATAATCTTCATTAGCTAGGTAGCTTGTACCCTTTTTCATCTTGCTTTTTTTACTTGCTGAAACTTGTATCTACCTTCCGATTCTCTTATTCTGTTTTACCATAAGAGTGGATAGACAGTTTTTGCCTTAGGGATCCTTATCAAGAAGTTTTACACATCTTAATACACACATGATCTGCTGAATACCTCACATTTACTCATCATAAGCATCATGAAAAATCGAGTTCCTCTAACTTAACTCTTCCACAACTATATCTCTTACCAACCGTCTTTCTGGATGTAGGCATCGTCGTATTATGAATAAGATAGAGTTTAGGAAATTGTGTTCTTACAACTGAGCTCTACCACACGATCTAGAGTAAGAAGAAAGAGTGACAGTCCTAAATGCCATGTAGCCTCCTGCTTATAAGTGTGGTGCACAACACACTCATAAATAAGACTCTACTAGACACGGCTTGTAGACTCCCTAGGACTGAAGTGCTCTGATACCACTTTTATCACGACCCAAACTGATAGGCCGCGACGGGTACCCCGTAGCTTACTTAACCGAGTACCAATGTTACATATCATTCTTATCGTACTGTCATTTGAAAATGGGACCAACGGGCCGTCATGGGTTAACCAAAATAAATATAAGGGAATACTTAGTATAGGATGACCTAATCTGATAAAAAATACTTATACATATGACAAAGGGCCTATAAGACCAAAATTATATTGAACACAGGCCGACAAGGCCGTACAATCTTTCACATACACGACATATGTCTACAAGCCTCTAAGGATACCTAAATGTTATAAAGGTCGGGACAGAGCCCCGCCATACCAATCAACACATGTCCTAATCATACTGACCAATAACAACTCCGGAGCAAATGGAGCGCACTAATATCTTCCGCTAAGCTAATAACCTACTTGGAGGACTCTCGACATGTCTATCGAGATCTGCGAGCATTAAACGCAGTGTCCCCAGGCAAAAGGGACGTCAGTACAAATAATGTACAGAGTATGTAAGGAATGAAAATCAGTAAATAATATACATGAGAGAAACATGGAGTAAAAGACTCGACATGTACGTCTGCATAACTTTGTGAATCATTTTATTTTCTATAATGTCATGCATATGCGTATAAATGTCATACCATACATAGGTATATGTGTTCATAACATCATCAAGCCTCTGAGGGCATCCCATCATATCATTTCGGCCACTATGGGCAAATCATCAACGTATACCAGCTGATCAGGTGGTGGTGCGTATATAACGTCGTAACCTTTT
>AWOL01S0004779.1:0-52111 GCA_000715115.1 Nicotiana otophora | reverse complement strand
ATATATATATATATATATATATATATATATATAGAGAGAGAGAGAGAGAGAGAGAGAGGGAGATGTTAATTTCCATTATGTCTGTCTTTGTGTATCTTGAAACTTCATTTTGCATTTGGCGTAGTAAAGTTTCAATCTTTTCTATAAATATGTTAATTCCCATTATGTCATGTGTTTAATCAAACGCTGAATGGTCCGAATGAATGCTACATCAGGAGCCGAGTTTACTTCACTCCCGGTGACCTGCCGTCGTAACAACACTGTGGGCGGAAGTGACTATGTGATGCCGTCTTCCGACACAACATTCATAGTTCTAGCAGAGTAAGCTAGAAGATGACCAATCCCGCTCCATAGGTGTCGAGTCTGTTGTGAAAGGCGCCTAAAAGGCCGTTAAGGCATTAGACTCGGGGGTGAACCCACAGGGGAGGGGAGAGGTTGCTTCCTAAAAGAACTGGGGTTGGCTCCTTTTGCATATGGTGTAGTAAAGTTTCAGTCTTTATTTCCATTATGTCATATGTGTATAGTTTTTGCGTTTGTTTGTTCTCATTTGGCTGGTTAGTGCTGACTGCTGAGTAGTAGGTTTTTTCTATGAAAAGTTGTGCTTGTAGTTATCAGATCTGTTTTTTTTCAGTATTTCTCTTTGGTGTGAAAATGCATAAGTTGATGCAAAGAATCAAGATTTTCTTAAAAAATATTTCTAGGATACGAATGCCAAGAAATGATAATTTGGATGGAAGAACTGACTAGAGATATTCTTAAATAAAATCCAGGAGTTATCCTTCAGCAGTATAAATGAGAGCTTTTAACATTAGATGATCTATTCATAGAAAATGAGGAAGCTAGTCAATTTGGTTTAGGTAGTCAAGACTTCTGGCCAATCATGTACATTTTCACCGATAGCTAACAAATGAGTATGCTTGAAATTTGTTCTAGTCCATCAATTGCCTATAATGGTGGTGTCCAGTCCATACACGCACCTTGACTAATTCACCGGTACCTGCTACCGCCCACCAATAGATGTACTGGTGGTGTCCAGTCCATACACGCACCTTGACTAATTCACCGATACCTGCTACAGCGCACCAATAGAGGTACTGGGTAACTATGCGGTTTAGACTGAGAAGAAGGAATCACCTAGTTTTTTTGCCTTTGTTGGGATTTGAATCTTGGTCTACCATTATCTATTCCAACTTCATTCATCGCTGTGCACACTCTTGGCTATGCCGATATTGGTTATATTTCTAGTTTGTGCCTTATAATGCAGAAATAGAATAGATTACCAGTGTTAATCACAATGAAACTTTTTTCCTCATTGAGATCTTTATTTTTTTCAATTAGCAGAGTGATAGTGAAAGCTCTATAGTCACGATGCTCATTCAAATTAGTGTCATCTACCTCTCTTAATCTGTGCTATTTCTTGACTCAAGGATTCAGCAGCGAAGAAAATACTCTTTCAGTTTCAATGTGTTACATGGAAATTGGAGAAAGCCCTTGGTAGCTTGCCATATGATCATTTTGACATATCAGAAGAAGTGCGAGAGCAGGTTTGTTAGCTTTGGCTTTTATCTTTTCATGTTTGTGCTCGTCTCCTTGGGGTTCCCCTCTGATATTTCTTATTTTTGATAGGTTGAATTGGTCAGAACACAGTTGAGACGAGCCACAGAAAGATATAGTGGCCCTGTAAATTCAAATTTATTATGTCGATCATTGTCCCAACCACTGGCCAAGGAGATTGATCCAATTCATTCAGGAAATAATGGAATTGGAAGTTTACATATAGAGAATATTGGCAATATTGATCATGACGTTAGGTCAAAAGTTAGACGTGTCCCTCAAGGTAGTGTTCCAAATGGAAGTGCTTGCAGTCAGATAATTCAGGAGTCAGATAGAATAGGAAATTCATCCAAGAGGTCCGAGGTTGGTGTTCCGGAGATTTCTGGTTCGACCAGAGAAGACGACTCTCCATTTAAGAGTCACACGGAGAGTACAAAGCTCGACTGTCCTGTAATTCCTATAGAGTTTCTTTGCCCAATATCCCTTGAGCTCATGAGGGATCCTGTTATTGTGGCTGCCACAGGACAGGTAAATGATATACATAATATCAGAAGCAATTCTTTTTGGTTTCAGTTCATTCTAACATTTAGTTTTCCGTTTCCTTTTCTTTCCTTGTGTTAATTTTGGGTGACATACTTTTAGCTTCTCCAACATTTGTTCTAGTGTACTCATTTCTTAATCCGACAGACTTATGAGAGATCGTACATACAACAATGGATAGATGGTGGGCACACAACATGCCCAAAAACTCAGCAACAACTCCACAATCTCACGCTCGCCCCAAATTACGCACTGCGAAATCTAATTAGCGATTGGTGTGCAAAGAACAATATAGAGCAGCCAACCGCCATTGCAAATGGGAAAATAAAGAAAGCTGATGGATCATTTCGCTATGTTAGTCGAGAAGTAGCGGCTGTTGAGGTAATTGTACGCAAGCTTTCAAGCAGGTCCATCGAAGATTGCAGGGCTGCAGTAGCCGAGATCCGTTCACTTTCTAAAAGAAGCACGGAGAACAGAATTTTGATTGCTGAAGCGGGAGCAATTCCAGTCTTAGTTAAATTATTGACGTCTGAAGACAGGCAGATACAAGAAAATGCTGTCACTGCTATTCTTAACCTTTCTATATTTGACGAGAACAAAGGTATTATAATGCTTGCCGGTGCTATTCCTTCTATCGTTCAAGTTCTCAGAGCGGGGAGCATGGAAGCAAGAGAAAATGCAGCAGCAACCATTTTTAGTTTGTCACTCGGAGATGAGAATAAAATATTAATAGGTGGATCGGGGGCCATACCTGCACTCATTGATTTGCTTCTGACAGGAAATATAAGAGGGAAGAAAGATGCTGCATCAGCATTGTTTAATTTATGCATATATCAAGGAAACAAGGGTCGGGCTGTTCGGGCAGGGATTATACCAGCACTGCTAAAAATGCTGACGGATTCAAGCAGTTGCATGGTTGATGAAGCTTTGACCATTCTTTCGGTCCTAGCCAACCACCAGGAAGCTAAGGCGGTCATAACAAGAGCTAGCACAATCCCGGTATTGATAGATCTTCTGAGGACAGGTTTACCTCGTAATAAAGAGAACGCGGCTGCTATCTTACTCTCGTTATGCAAGAGAGATTCTGAGAATCTTGCTTGCCTTTGTAGGCTTGGTGCAGTTATACCTCTTTCGGAGCTTGCTAAGGGTGGCACCGAGAGAGCCAAGAGGAAGGCTACTTCATTGTTGGAGTACCTAAGAAAGTCTCAGCAGCTCTAACAGGTGTTATAGCAGTTAGATTCTCATTATTTGTTTCTTTAATTCTTATCTGACCACGAAAATTACACTATTATCTTAGAGTGTGATCTATGAAAACAAGCATGAGAACAATCTCATTCTCATTGCTTTATATATATCTAATTTACTGCGTTTAAGAGTGCCATAGAGTGGTTTGACCTTTTCCTTTATTTTTTGAATTACTCAACTACCAGTTCATTACATTTGGCGCGAGATATATAAACTAATGTAGAGAACAGGGCATTTTGATATTTGGAGAAGTGTACTTTATGTATCCTTTTATTTGCCTTTTTTGTGTTGTGGCATCTTCGTTGAATTCTGTATAACTAGTACTTATTTTTGGGCTCTAAAGATCGTTATTTTCCCTTCTTAAACATATCAATGACTAATATGACTAGGTGAGACTTGGAATTGTCTTCAAATTCCATAGTAATGGCAATGGAATGTTATGCTATAGTACTGGTCTGAAAACGTTTCTTCCAACAAAAGTGATCGTTATTAAAGGAAAGAAAATTACAAAGAGAATAGAGAAGAAAAAGAAAAGTTAATACCTACATATTCTGGTAATTGGTTCATCTCAATCTCATTATGTGGCGACCTCTAATAGTTGTCACCAAAAGTATGTGCTATATATAGCTAAAATTTATTTCGTGGCGCATTTGTTTACTTTTTGTGGTGATCATGGTCGTCACAAAAGCTAATAATAAAACATTAATAATAATGCAACAGGAGCAAAAACACATTCACATTGGCTGAAGCCTTGGCGGAAAGTTTCAAAAGAATTATATATGTAAAAATAAAAATAATTTGGATTAACCAGTATTTTCTAATGATAAAAGTAATACGGTAGAGAATAATCTACTCACTTCATGTTTATTAATGTTAGAGCACTACATGAAATTAAGTTCTTGGTGATGGAAATATTGTGCTATATGTCGCCATATGTAATAGCGTTCCACATTTCAGTGACGACTTTCTATAATTGCCACCAAAAGAGGAACTCTATGTCACCAATTGTAGGAGTGATGTAATTCAGTGACGACCTTCCGTGGCGACCGATACAGTCACCGCTAAAAGTGGGTCGGATATTGCCGCGACCTTGTGTGACGACATACAGAGTCGCCACTACAAGAGGTGATATAGGTCGCTAATTGTAGCAGCGACTTTTAGAAGCGCCACTAAAAGGAGTGCTTTTGGTCGCTACTGTAGTAGCGACCTTTTGTGACAACTTTCTAGGGTTGCCCCTAAATGAGGTGTTATAGTCGCCAATTGTAGTAGCGACTTTCGGTGACCATTTACTTAGCGACCATTGTTGCCATGCACAAAGCTAATAATAAAACAAGGATAATAATGGAACAAGGGAGGATCATATTTACATTTGTTCGGTGAATAATTTTCACAAAAATTATTTATAAAACAAAAATAAAAATAAAAATAATTTTGATTAGCCAATATTTTCTATGTAAAAAGTAATACTTTAAAATATAATCTACTTGGCTTTAACAACTCACTTTCATATTTGTTACTGTTAGAGAACTATTTGAAATAAAGTTTTTGGTGACGACATTAGTGTTGACCTCTTTTGGCCACCACGAGTTGTGCTATATTTATTTTTGCTTTGGTTTTGACTTTTTGTTTTTTGTTTTTCCTTATGTTTATTTTGGGTTAAAATGTTTTAGCTTCTCTAGCATTTATTATAATTGATGTACTCGTTTATTAATCCTACACAAGTTTTTTGACAATGGCATGGCCTATTGCCACTTGACACTGGCCTTGGCTGGACGCGGATGCAACCGGTGGCAGAAGTAGAATTTTCAACCAAACAAATTCAAAAAAATAAAAATAAAAAAGAAATTAAATTAAACACGCAAATGAATCAAGACTCAAGAAGATTAACTCTCTCTATATATATATAAAGTTTGATTTTATATATACAATATAATTTTTTTGGACGAAGAAGGTTCGAATGAATCTCCTTTTCGCCCCTATAGCTCTGCCCATGGATGCAAGGTGCAAGCACTTGGCCAAAATGAGTATAAGGTCGAGTTAAGCAACTTGATTGCTCACGAGCGAATTTTCTAATGAAGAATTGACAACTTGTTTAATGGAACTTTCTATGAAGTTGGCAGCCCTATCCAAATTACCTCAGAATAAGTTCTTTCTTTGATGTCCTAACTTATAACAAGTTGCAAAGTTTGTGGATATATCAAAAGAAAAAAATTAAGACTAATCAACGCTGCATGCAGCCTACTTTTTGCTACATTTTTTTGCTAAAAAGTAGGATAACGTTAGGGAAAATAATGAGGGAATTCAATGATTATTTTGCCTCCTTTTCGAGAAAAACTGCTACTTTTCACTATATATAGCAAGAGATAAGATTCATTTGTTTGACCGTTGATTTATGCTTTGTGAATTTTTTGTTCCCTTGTTGAGAAAGCGAATCCATTCAACTGTCCATTTCCACTTGCCATTTTAGGTGCTAGTAAGTAAATGTCGCTAAAAGTCTTTATCGATCGACAATAATTGAAATATTTACCGATAGAGATGAAGCCACAATCAATATAAGGTTCAACTGAATCTTCTTTATTGAGCAAATAAGATAAAATATTTTTGGTGCTAGTAAGTAAATGATAATTTGGATGAAAGAACTGACTAGATTTATTAATATGGACAGAAATCAGCTGATGGAATTAGGAGTTTTAGATTCATTTGGCATTACAATGTGCATTGATACTTAAGGAACTGATCCTTTGTCAGTAACAACTGCTAGTCATGAACTTAGCTTTGCTAGTGAAATTCTTGAGATGGACCAACAATGTTTCTAGTTCTACTCAATCTCCCTTGTATATCAGCTAAGTTCTCAAATTTACCCTGATATTTGTTATTTTTCCAGTTTGTGCCTCCAAAATGAAGAAATAGAACAGATTGCCGGTATTAATCACAATGACATTTGAGAAGAAAAGAATTTTTTTCCTTATCGATATCTTTATTTTATTTTAGTGAGCACAGTGATATTGAAAGCTCTATCATCATGATATGCTCATTCAAATCTACGTCAGAATTCGGGCGTCGAATCTCCTAAAATTTTGCGGTCCCATAAAACACGACTTAATGAACAATAGTCATCATTCCATGACCATTTCTCGTTTATTGGTGTTTTAGGGCCATAAAACAGGAATTCAGGACGATTCATATATTTTCGTGTGCTATATTCCATAACATCTACATGAATTCGAGCGACCGGTTCCAAATCTCCCAAAATCTTACAGGCCCATAAAAATGACCTAATGAACAATAATCATCGCTTTGCCATGACCGTTCCTTATTTTTTGGGGTTTTAGGGCAATAAAATAAGAATTCATGACGATTCCCAGATTTTCGTGTGTTATAGTCCACACCATCTGCATGAATTCGGACAACCGGTTCCGATAAAATGACCTAATGAAAAATAGTCATCGCTTCTCCATGACCGTTTATTTTTTATTTTTTGTTTTTGCATTTTAGGGCCATATAATAGGAATTCAGGACGATTTCTAGATTTACGAGTGCTATAATCTATGACATCTGCATGAATCCGGACGACCGACCCCGAGTCTCCTATAATTTTGTGGGCCCATAAAAAATGACCTAATGAACAATAGTGATCTCTTCGCCATGATTGTTCCTCATATTTTGGTGTTTTAGGACCATAAAACAGGAATTCAGGACGATTCCCAAATTTTCGTGTGCTATAGCCCACGCCTTCTGCATGGGTTCGGACGACTGGATCTGGATCGCCCAAAAATTTTTCGGCCCATCAAAAACATCCTTAGGAACAATAGTCACCGCCTCGCCTTGACCGTTACTCAATTTTTTGGCCCTTTAGGGCCATAAAACTGGAATTTCGAGCGATTCCCATAATTTTTTGTGCTATAGCCCACGCCTTCTTCATGGTCCCGAGCCACCGAACCCAAATCGCCTAAAATTTTGCCAGCCCATAAAAAATGTCCTCAGAAATATTAATCTCCACCTCTCCATGACCGTTACTCGTTTTTTAGCGTTTTAGTGCCGTAAAACTGAAATTCCGCCAGATTCCCAGATTTTCCTGTACTATAACCCACGCCTTTGGTATGGGCCCGAGCCACCGTATCCGGATCGCCTTAAATTTTGCCGGCCCATCAAAAATGTCCTAAGGAACAATAGTCACCACCTCGCCATGACCATTATTCGATATTTGGAATTTTAGGGCCATAAAACTGAATTTCCGCCGGATTACAAAAGTTCTTGTGTTATATCCAACGCCTTCAACATGGGGCCCGGGCCACCAGACTCGGACTGCCTTAAAGTTTGATGGACCATAAAAAATATCCTAAGGAACAATAATCACCGCCTCGCCAATATCTTTAGGAACAATAGTCACCGTCTCGCCATGACCGTTACTCATTTGTTTTTTGCGTTTTAGGCCCATTAACCTAGAATTTTACCCCGATTCCAATATTTTCGTGTGTTATAGCCCACGTCTTATGCATGGACCCGGGCCATCAGAACGACTTGCCTAAAGTTTTTCCTCGCCATCAAAAATGTCCCAAGTAACAATAGTCAATGCTTTGCCATGACCCTTACTCGTGTTTTAGAGTTTAAGGGCCATAAATTTGGAATTTCGTCCGATTTCTAGATTTTCGTATTCTGTAGCCCACGCCTTCTGCATGGGCTCAGGTCACCAGACCCGGATTGCCTAAAATTTTTCCGGCCCGTAAAAAATAACCTAAGGAAAAATAGTCACTATCTTGCCATGACCGTTACTCGTTATTTGGCGTTTTAGGGCCGTAAAATTAGAATTTCGCCCAATTCCCAAAGTGTTATGTGCTAGCCCATGCTTTCTGCATTGGCCTGGGCCACCAGACCCGGATTGCATAATATCTTTTCAGCACATTAAAAATGTCATAAGGAACAATAGTCACAATGCGATGACCCACTATGTCATCTTTAATTTTAAATATTTATTTCTGTATTTTGGGACCTCAAAAAGCACTATTCAACATTCCTCGGCTTACATGCGTAGTCCGTTCATTTTTTCGAAAAATTTTTATATGAAAAAATGATTAAAATATGAAATAGAGCTTTAAAACTCAACTGAGTTGACTTCGGTCAATGTTTTGAGCCAACGGACCAAGATCAATATTTTAATATTTTCGGTAGGTTCGTATCGTAATTTGGGACTTGGGCGTATGCCCGAAATCGAATTCGAAGGCCCCTAACTCAAATTATCGGCATTTAACGGAAACTAAAAATCTAAAGGTTTAAGAATTCCTAAATTTGGTCATAATTGAGTTTTTGTTGATACCGGGTCCCGATTTATATTCCGAGAGTTCGATCAGCTTCGTAACAATATTTATGACTTATGTACAAAATTTAAAGTTATTCCGAGGTACGTAGGCACGCTTTCCGTTAGTTTTTGAAAAAAAATAAAAGGTTTGATTTTATAAAGCTTGAATTTCTAAAGTTTGAACGGAGATTTGACTTTTGAGCAAACGACCCCGGAATGGAATTTTGATGATTCCAATAGTTTCGTACGGTGATTTCGGACTCAGGCGCATGTTCGGATTTAGATTTGGATTTGGAAGTCCGTAGGACAATTCGGCGCATTTTGGCGAAAGTTGAAAAATAGAAGATTTTTTAGAATGTTTGACCGGGAGTTGACTTTATTGATATCGGGGTCGGAATTTGATTCTGAAAATTAAAACAGCTCCATTATGTCATTTATGACTTAAATGCAAAATTTGAGTTCATTCCGAATTGATTTGGCATGTTTCGGCGCAAGTTATATAATTGAAAATTTCATAAACTCATAAGTCTGAATCGACGCGCGATTTGTAGTTTCGCCGTTTTTATGTGTGATTTGAGACCTCGTGCAGGTCCATAATATGTTTTGAGACTTGTTGGTGTGTTCAGACGGAGTCCCGAGGGGCTCGGGTGAGTTTCAGACCATTTTTAAGTCATTTTTAACTGCTGATGTTTGACAGCAGTGTGCCAAATTTCTGATTCGCAGAGTTGACTTTGGAAGCTTGTATCTCACAATCTATAAGGAATCTGAAAATTATCAAAACATGAAAGTTGTAGCCCTTTGATTCTAATTTTAAGAAAGATAAACCATAATCATTTGGACATTTGTAGAGAAAGTTATGATCAATTGACTGAAGGATGATAATGCAGTTTTTCTTTGCCTGGCAGTGTGCATCGCCAAAAATTTCTGATGCACAGGGCTGACTTTGGAAGCTTATATCTCGCAATATATAAGGAATCTGGAAATTATCAAAACATTACAGTTGTAGCCCTTTGATTCTATTTTTCACAAAAAATAAACCATTTATCATTTGGACATTTGTACTGAACGTTATGATCGATTGACTGAAGGCTGGTACCGCAAATTTTGGCTTGAAAATTTTGAGACAAGTAGATGCGACTTGCCTGGACAGAATATATATGTCCGGAGTCCGACATTTTTGTTCATTTTTAGAGTTTTAGACCTCGGTTTTGGGCGATTTCATAGGTATTTTTCACGAGTTTGAGTTGGGTAAGTATTCTTTAGCCGAAATTAGTTATATTTCTTGATTTCATACACATTTACATCATGAATCCGTGAATTTATGAAAGAAAAATCAGATTTTTATAAAATCTTCCAAAAATAAAAACTTATGATTTGAAAGCAAATCCGATGTCGGAATTCAATAATTTTTGTATGGTTGAACTCGTATCGGAATGGGTGTTTGAATTTCGTGAGTTTTTTGGGATTTGAGACGTGGATCTCACTATCTATTTATGAAATGAATTTTGGATTTTAATCCGAAAAATTAGTAATTTCATATGGAATTAATTCCTACGATTCGTGTTGAGAATATTGAATTGTTTGTGACTAGATTTGAAGCCTTCAGACATCAATTCACGAGGCAAAGGTTTATTGGAATCTTGAATTTGGTTGCGGAGCGAGGTAAGTGTCGTGGTTAACCTTGACTTGAGGGAATAGAACCCTTGAATTATTGTTACGTGAATTTCATGTGTAACGACGTATAGGCGAGGTGACGAGTGCCTATACGCCGTCAAATTGATTGTTTGCACATTTATCTGAAAATCATAAATTATTTTAAATCATTAATTATTATATTAATTATTTCTCTCATATTTATTGCCTAATATTATGCCTTGAATCCCTGCTATATTTGCTACATGCTTATTTGATTTATGTGACTTAATTGTTACTTGACATTTAGCATACTAAATATTAAATTGTCTATTTTCTCCTTAATTTTCGCAATTAATTGCTACTTGTGATCACTTGTTTCTAAATAAATCATAATTATTATATGCTTGTTGTTTTATAATTTTATATTAATTATTGCATTTATTGGAATAATTTCTTTTATAAGAATTGGTAAATTATATTATTGAGGAGTGGGTTGCACGCCGCAACAGAAATGAAAGTGAATATATTGGAGGAGCGGATTTGCACGCCGCAATAGAATTGATTGAAAGTGAATATATTGGAGGAGCGGGTTGCACGGCGCAACAGAATTCATTGAAAAGATATATTAAGGATCGGGTTGCACGCCGCAACGGAATTAAATGAAAATGAATATATTGTGGGATCGGGTTGCACGCAACAACAGAATTGAATATGAATATATTGTGGAATCGGGTTGCATGCCGCAACGGAAAGCGATTTAAGTAATAATTGGTTATGACTGCCGAGTTGGCTTGATTGTTGATATGATTTACCGGTTTAATTTCTATTTCTGTTCTCCTATATTGTTGTTATTATTATTATTGCGTACAGGTTAATGTAAGTGACCTGTCTTAGCCTCGTCACTACTTCGTCGAGATTAGGCTCGATACTTACTGGTACATGGGGCCGGTTGTACTCATACTACACTCTACACTTATTTTGTAGAAACCGAAGTTGGTCCCAGCGGCGTACAATATATTTGCTCGGAATCAGCTATCCACAGGAAACTTGAGGTATAGCTGCACGGCGTTTGCAGCTCTAGAGTCCCCATCTACTTTATTTTAGCTGTGTATTTCTGTCAGACAGCATTATTTTCATTTAGACCCTTATTTGTATTATTTTAGTAGCTCGTGCACTTGTGACACCATTTTTGAGATGGTATTTAGACATCATTATTATTATTATGGTTTACTAACTTTATTTCAGATTTTATTCCAGTTATTAGTTTCTTTATTATTAATTAAATTAAATTTTTTTAAAAAATGGATATAATTATTATAAAGTTGGCTTGCCTAGCAAATGAAATGTTAGGCGCCATCACGGTCCCGAAGATGGGCAATTCGGGTCATGACACATAGCCTCTTCATGATCGTTACTCATTTTGTGGCGTTTGAGGGCCATAAAACTAAAATTTCGCTCGATTTTCAGATTTTTGTGTGTTATAACCACACCTTCTACATGGGGCCGGGCCACCGGATCCGTATCGCCTAAAGTGTTTTCGGACCATAAAAAATGTCCTAAGTAACAATAGTCACTGCCTTGCCATGACCATTACTCATTTTTTGGCGTTTTAGGGCCATTAAACTAGAATTCTGCATGATTCCCAAATATTTGTGTACTATAGCACATGCCTTCTGCATGAGCCACACCATCGGACACGAATCGACTAATATTTTTTCGAACCATCAAAAACATCATAAGGAACAATGGTCACCGCCTTGCCATGAAATGTACTCATATTTTGGCAATTTAAGGACATAAAACCTGAATTCAGTCCGATTCCCAAATATTTGTGTGCTATAGCCTACGCCTTCTGCATGGGCCCGGACCACCGGACCCAGATCGCCTAAAATTTTGCCAGTCCATCAAAAACTTCCTAAGGAACAATATTCACCGCCTTGCCATGACCGTTACTTATATTTTGGCAATATAAGGACATAAAACTTGAATTCCGTCCGATTACCAGATTTCCGTATGCTATAGCCCACGCCTTTTGCATGGGTCCGGGCCTCCAAATACAGATCACCTAAATTTTTGCCATCTAATCAATAACGTCCTAAGGAACAATAGTCACTACCTCTCCATGACTATTACTCGATTTTTGGTGTTTTAGGGCCATAAAACTAAAGTTTTGCCCGATTCCCAAATTTCCGTGTGCATAGTCCACGCCTTCTGCATAGTCCCGGGCCACCGGATCAAAATTGCCTACAAATTTGTTGGCCCATCAAATACGTTCTAAGAAACAATAATCACTTCCTCGCCAAGACCGTTACTCATTCTTTGGCATTTTAGGGCCATAAAACTAAAATTTCGTCCGATTCCTAGATATTTGTATGTTATAGCCCGCACATTCTACATGAGACTAGGCAACCGGACCCGGATTACTTAAAATATTTTCGGCCCATCAAAACGTCCTTAGGAACAACACTTATCGTCTCTCCATGACAGTTACTAATTTTTGGCGTTTGAGGGATATAGAACTGGAATTTCGCCGGATTACTAGATTTTCGTGTGCAATATAGCTCACATCTTCTGCATGAGGCCGAGCCACCGGATTCGGATCCGGATCCAGATCGCGTAAAGTTTTTTCGGATCATCAAAAACGTCCTAAGGAACAATTGTCACCGCCTTGCCATGACCGTTACTCGTTTTTGGCATTTTACGGCCATTAAACTAGAATTCTGCCTGATTCTCTTATTTTCGTATGTTATAACCCATGCCTTCTGCATGGGCCCGGGCCACCTGATCCGGATCACCTAAAATTTTTATGACCCATCAAAAATGTCTAAAGAACAATAGTCACCGCCTTCCCATGACTGTTACTCATTGTTTGGCGTTATAGGGCCATAAAACTTGTATTTCGCCCGATTTTCAAAATTTTATGTGCTATAGCACATGCCTTCTGCAAGTTCCCATGCCACCACACCCATATCACTTTAAAATTTTGCCGGTTCATCAAAAACGTCCTAAGCAATATTAGTCACCGCCTCACCAAGACTGTTACTCGTCTTATGGCATTTTAGGAACATAAAACTGGAATTTTGCCCAATTCTCAATTTTTTGTGTGCTATAGCCCACACCTTCTACATGGGCCCCGACCACCAGGGCTGGATTGCCTAAATGTTTTTGGGCCAATAAACAATGTCCTAAGAAACAATAGTCACTGCCTCGTCATGACCGTTACTCATTTTTGGCATTTTAGGGCCATAAAACTGACAATCTGGCCGATTCCTAGATTTTCGTGTGCTATAGCCCATGCCTGCTATATGGGCCCGAGCCACCGGATCCGGAT
Source organism: Nicotiana otophora (assembly GCA_000715115.1). Lineage (NCBI taxonomy): Eukaryota > Viridiplantae > Streptophyta > Magnoliopsida > Solanales > Solanaceae > Nicotiana > Nicotiana otophora. The sequence goes on along the minus strand of AWOL01S0004779.1, from coordinate 38,510 downwards.
CGCTTAAAATTTTACCGAAACATCCTAAGGAACAATATTCATCACCTCGCCATGACCGTTTGTTATTATTTGTCATTTTAGGGCAACAAAATCGGAATTCCACCAAATTCCCATATTTTCTTGTGCTATAACCCACGCGTTTTGCATAGGCCCGAGCCACCGGACCCAGATCACCTAAAATTTTGTTGGCCCATAACAAACGTCCTAAAGAACAATATTCACCGTCTTCCATGATCGTTACTTAGTTTTTGTCATTTTAGGGCCATATAACTAGAAATTGACCGATTCTCAGATTTTCATGTGCTATATAGCCCACGCCTTTGCACAAGCACTGGCCATCGGTCCCGGATCACCTAAAAATTTTCAGCCCATCAAAAATGTGCTAAGGAATAATAGTCACCGCCTCGCCATAATCGTTACTCATTTTTGGCATTTTAGGGTCATCAAACTGGAATTCCGTGCGATTCCCAAATTTGCGTGTGCTATAGCCCACTCTTTCTTCATGGTCTCGGTCCAGCGGACCCGGATCGTCTAAATGTTTTTTGGCCCATCAAAAGTGTTCTAAGGAATAATAGTCACCTCCTCGCCATGACCGTTACACATGTTTTAGCGTTTTAGGAACGTAAAACTAGAATTCTGTCCGAATCTCATATTTTCGTATCATATAGCACACGCTCTCTGCATGGGGTCGGGCGACCAGACCCGCACCGTCTAAAATTTTGTCGGATCATCAAAAATATCTTAAGTAACAATAGTCACCGCCTCTCCATGACCGTTACTCATATTTTGGCGTTTTAGGGCCTTAAAATTGGAATTCAATTCGATTCTAGATTTTCGTATGCCATAGGCCACTCCTTCTGCATGGACCCGATGCAACCAAACCCGGATCACCTAAGGTTTTCCGGACCATCAAAAAGTTTCTAAGGAACAATAGTCACCGACTTTCCATGACCGATACTCATGTTTTGGTATTTTAGGGATGAAAACTAGAATTCCGCCTGATTCCCAAATATTCGTGTGATATAGCCCACGCCTTCTGCATGGGCCCACACCACCAGACCCCTACCGCCTAACATTTTGCCGGATTATCAAAAATGTATTATATAACAATAATTAGCACCTCACCAACCTCCTAAGGAGCAATAGTCACTGCCTCGCCATGACCGTTACTCATTGTTTCGCGTTTTAACGACATAAAACTTGAATTCTGCCCAATCCCAGATTTGCGTATGCTATAGCCCACGCCTTCTTCATGGGCCCAGTGCAACCAGATGCGGATCGCCTAAAGTTTTTTCGGATAATTAAAAACGTCCTAAGGAACAATAGTCACCGCCCTGCCATGACCGTTACTCATGTTTTGGCGTTTTAGAGCCATAAAACTAGAATTCTGCTTGATTTCTAGATTTTTGTATGCTATAGCCCACGCCTTCTGCATAAGCCAGGGCCTTCAGACCCGTATTGCCTAACAAGTTTCGGCCTATCAAAAACATCCTAAGGAACAATAGTCACTGTCTCGCCTTGACCGTTACTGATTTTTTGGTGTTTAAGGCCATAAAACTAGAATTTCGCGCGATTCTCACATTTTCGTATTCTATAGCCCACGCCTTCTTCATGGGCCCGGTCCATCGGTACCAGATTGCCTAAAATGCCATCCCATAGTTTAGGGCCGTAAAACTAAAATTTTGCCCGATTTCCAAATTTTCGTGTGCTATAGCTCACGCATTCTGCATGGGCCCAGGCCATCGGACCCAGATCTCCTAAAATTTTGATGGCCCATCAAAAACTTCCTAAGGATCAATAGCCACCGCCTCGCCATGAACGTTATTCATTTTTTATGTTTAGGGAAAAAAAACTAGAATTTCGCCCGATTCCCAAATTTTCGTGTGGTATAGCCCACGCCTTCTATATGGGCGAGGGCCACCGGACCTGGATCACCTAAAATTTGACGGACCATTAAAAATATCCTAAGAAATAATATTCACTACCTCGCCAACGTCTTAAGGAACTATAGTCACCACATCGCCATGACCGTTACTTATTGTTTGGCGTATTAGGGGCATAAAACCGGACTTCTACCCGATCCAAGATTTTCGTGTGCTATAGCCCACGCCTTTTGCATGAGCCCGGTGCAACCGGACCCTGATCGCCTAAAGCTTTTTCAGACCATCCAAAATGTCCTAAGCAACAATAGTCACCAACTTACCATGACTGTTACACGTTTTTGTCGTTTTAAAGCCATAAAATTGGAATTTCGCCTGATTCCTAAATTTTCGTGTGCTATAGCCAACACCTTCTGCATGGGCTCGGGCCATCAGACCTAAAATTTTGTCGAGCTATCAAAAACATTCTAAGGAACATTAGTCACTGCCTCTCCATGATCGTTACAAATATTTTAGCATTTTAGGCCCATGAAACTTGAATTATGTCAGATTCCCAAATTTTCGTGTGTTATAGCCCATGCCTTCTGCAGGCCCTGGTCCATAGTATCCGGATCGTCTAAAATTTTGTTGGCCCATCAAAACATTCCTAAGGAATAATTGTCACTGCCTCGCCATGGTCGTTACTCGTGTTTTTGCATTTTAGGGCCATATACATGGAATTTCGCCCTATTACAAACCTTTGTGTGCAATAGCCCACACCTTCCGCATGGGACCGGGCCACTAAACCAAATTTGCCTAAAACCTTGCCTGCCCATCATAAACGCCCTAAGGAACAATAGTCACCGCCTCGCCATCAACGTTACTGGTTTTTTGGCGTTTTAGTGCCATAAAACTGGAATTCAGTCCGATTCCAAGATTTTCGGGTGCTATAGCCCACGTCTTCTGCATGGGCTAGGGCCAACGGACCCGGATCGCCTTAAATTTTACTGGCCCATCATAAACCTCCTAATGAATAATAGTCACAACCTCGCCATGACCGTAACTTATGTTTTGTCATTTTAGGGCCATAAAATTTGAATTCCCCCCGATTCTTAGATTTTGTGTGCCCACGCCTTCTACATGGGTCCGGGCCATCGAACTCGGATCACCTAAAATAATTTCGGCCCATCAAAAACATCTAAGGAATAATAGTCACTGAATCGCCTGACTGTTACTCGCTTTTTGGCATTTTAGGGCCATAAAATCGGAATTCTACCCGATTCCCAGATTTTAGTATGCAATAGCCCACGCCTTCTGCATGGGCGTGGGTCATCGGACACAGATCATCTAAAGTTTTACCGGACCATCAAAAATATTTGAAGGAACAATAGTCACTACCTTTCCATGACCGTTATTTGTTTTTTGGCATTTAAGGGCCATAAATGTAGAATTTCGCCCGATTCCTAGATTTGCTTGTGCTATAGCCCACGCCTTCTACATGTGCCTGGGCTACCGGACATAGATCGCCTAAAATATTTCCGGCTCATCAAAAAATTCGTAAGGAACAATAGTCACCGCCTCGCCATGATCGTAACTCGTTTTTTGGCGTTTAAGGGCCATAAAACTGGAATTCTGCCCTATTCCTAGATATTTGTGTGTTATAGCCCACGCCTTTTGCATGGGCCCGGGTCACCAGACCTATATCGCCTAAAATATGTTTTGCCCATCAGAAACATCCTAAGGAACAATAGTCACTGCCTCGCCATGACTGTAACCTTTTTTGGCATTTTTAGGGCCATAGAATTAGAATTCCGCTTGATTCTCACATTTTCGTGTGCTATAACCCACGCCTTCAGCATGGGCCCAGGCCATTGGACTCAGATCGCCTAAAATTTTTTGGCCCATCAAAAATGTCCCTAGGAACAATAGTCACCGACGTTCCATGATCGTTACTCATGTTTTGGGCATTTTAGGGCCTTAAAACTAGAATTCTGCTCGATTCCCAGATTCTGCATAGGCACATGCCACCAAACCCGGATCGTCTAAAGCTCTGTCGGATAATCAAAAACATCCTAATAATAATCACCACCTCGCCATGACCGTTGCTCATATTTTGGCATTTTAGAGCCATAAATGTGGAATTCCGTCCGATTTTAAAGTATTCGTGTGCTATAGCCCACGCCTTCTGCATGGGCCTGGGTCACCGGACCTGAATCGCCTAAAATTTTTCGACCCAACAAAAACATCCTAAGGAACAATAGTTACCGCCTCGCCATGACTGTTACTCGATTGTTTTGCGTTTAGGTGCATAAAACTTGAATTTCGTCTGATTCCCAGATTTTTGTGTGCTATATCCCACGCCTTCTGCATGGGCCCGACCATCGAACCAACATAAAAAATGTCCTAAGGAATAATAGTAACCGCCGTGCCATGACTGCTACTCATTTTTTGGTGCTTTAAGGGCATAAAATTGGAATTCTACTCGATTCTCAAATTTTTGTGTGTTATAACACATGCCATCTGCATGGGCCCGGGCCACCGGACTCATATCGCCGAAAAATTCTTCGACCCATCAAAAACGTCCTCACGAAAAATAGTCACCACCTTGCGATGACCGTTACTCATTTTTTGGCATTTTAAGGCCATAAAATTAGAATTTCGCCTGATTCTCAGATGTTTGTGTGTTATATCCCACGCCTTCTGCATGGGCCCGGGCAACCAGACCCAGATCGATTAAAATTTTGTCGTTCCATCAAAAATATCCTAAGGAACAATAATCACCTTTTCGCTATGAAAGTTACTCATTTTTTGGCGTTTGAGGGCTATAAAAATGGAATTGCGAACGATTCCCAAATTTTCATCTGCTATAGCCCACGCCTTCTGCACATGCCTGGACCAACAGATCCAGATTGCCTAAAATTTTACCGGCTCATCAACAATATCCTATGGAATAATAGTCACCGCCTCGCCATGAACGTTACTCGTCTTTTGGCGTTTAAGGCCATAAAACAAGAATTCAGTTTGATTCCTAAATTTTCGTGTGCTATAGCCCACACCTTCTGCATGGGCCCGGGCCACCGAACCCGGATCGTCTATAATTTTATCAGCCCATCAAGAACTTCTTAAGGAACAATAGTCACCGCATTGCCATGACCGTTACTCGAGTTTTGGCGTTTTAGGGCCATAAAATTGAAATTCCGCCTGATTCCTAGATTTTCGTGCACTATAGCACATACCTTCTGCATGAGCCCGAGAAACCGGACCTAGATCGCCTAAATTTTGTCGGCCTATAAAACACCCTCTAAGGAATAATATTCACTACCTCTCCATGACCGTTACTTATTTTTTGGAATTCTAGGGCCATAAAACTGGAATTCTGCGTGATTCCCAGATTTTTGTGTGCTATAGCCCACGCATTCTGCATGGGCTCGGGCCACCAGACCCGGATTGTCTAAAGTTATGTCGGACCATCAAAAACGTTCTAAGTAACAATATTCATTACCTCTCCATGACCATTACTCATTTTTGGATGTTTTAGGGCCATAAAACTGGAATTCCGTCTGATTCTCAAATTTTCGTGTGCTATTAGCTCACGCATTCTATATAGGCCCGGGCCATCAGACCCGGATCGTCTAAAGTTATGTCGGACCATTAAAAAGGTCCTAAGGAATAATAGTCACTACATCACCATGATCGTTACTTATGTTTTGGCAATTTAGGGCCATAAAACTGAAATTTCACCCGATTCGCAAATTTTCGTGTGGTATAGCTCACGCCTTCTACATGGGCCCGGATTGCCTAAATGTTTTCCAAACCATCAAAAACATCCTAAGGAACAATAATTACCGCCTCGCCATGACCGTCTTAGGACCATAAAACTGAAATTTCGTCCGATTCTCAGATTTTCGTATGTTTTATCCCACGCCTTTTGTATTGGTCCGGCCCATTAGGCCTGAATTGCCTAAAAATATTTTGGCACATCCAAAACGTCCTAAGGAACAATAATCAACACCTATCCATAATCATTACTCATTTTATTTAGCATTTTAGGGCCATAAAATTAAAATTCCGCCTAATTCCCAGATTTTCATGTGATATAGCTCACGCCTTCTGCACGGGCTCGGGCCAACGGACCCTTTTCGCCTAAAATTTTACCAGCCCATCACAAGGAACTATAATCACCTCCTTTCTACGAACTCTACTCGTTTTTAGCATTTTAGGGCCATAAAATTATAATTCCGTATGATTCCTAGATTTTCGTGTGTTATAGCAAGCGCCTTCTGCATGAGCCCAGGGCACCAGACCCGTATCGCCTAAAATTTTGTCGGCCCATCAAAAACATCCTAAGGAAATATAATCACCACCTCTCCATAACCATTACTCGAATTTTGGCATTTTAGGACAATAACACTCGAATGCCACCCAATTCCTAGATTTTCGTGTGTTATAGCACGCACCTTCTACATGAGCCTGGGCTATTAGATTTGCATTGCCTAAATTGTTTTTGGCCTATCAAAAATATCCTAGGGAACAATATTCACCGCTTTTCCATGACCATTACTCATTTTTGGTGATATAGAGCCATAAAATAAGAATTCCGTCTGATTCCCAAATTTTCGTAAGTTATATCCCACGCCTTTTGTATTGGTCCGGGCCACCAGATCTGAATTGCCTAAAATATTTTTGACATATCCAAAATGTCCTAAGGAACAATAGTCACAGCCTCGTCATTACGGTTATTCATGTTTGGGCATTTTACGGCCATAAAATTGAAATTCCACCCGATTCCTGATTTTCATTTGCTATAGCCCACGCCTTCTGCATAGGCGCGGGACACCCGACCCGAATTGCCTAAAATTATTCCATCCCATCAAAACGTCTTAAGGAATAATAATCACCGCTTCGCCAAGACCGTTACTCATGTTTTGGCGTTTTAGGGCCATAAAACTCAAACTTTGCCAGATTTCTAGATTTTCGTGTGCTAGCCCACGCCTTTTGCATGGGCCGCAACCACCGGACCCGAATCGCCTAAAATGTTTCCAGCCCATCAAAAACGTCCTAAGGAACAATTGTCATCGCCTCACCATGGCCGTTACTCGTTTATTGGCGTTTTAGGACCATAAAACTTGAATTCCGCCTCATTCCCATATTTTCGTGCACTACAGCTGACGCCTTTGCATGGGCCCGGGCCACCGGACCTAGATCGCCTAAATCTTACCGTCTTTACATGACCGTTATCAATTTTTGGTGTTTAAGGGCCATAAAACTTAAATTCTGCCTGATTCTGAGATTTTCTTATGCTATACACCTTAAGCATTGGCCCAAGTCACTGGACCCGGTTCGCCTAAACTTTTGTCGGTCCGTCACAAATGTCCTAAGGAACAATAGTCACCACCTCGCCATGACCGTTACTTATTTTTTCGCATTTTACGGCCATAAAAGTGGAATTCTGCATGATTTCCAGATTTTCGTATAGTATAATCCACGCCTACTCCATGGATCCGGGTAGTGCTGTGTATTTGGATTGGATATCCAAAATCTGAATCAATCCGCTCAATTTCGGATTTCAGATATTTGGATCGGATTTTGGATTATGTTTATTAAAATTTCGAATATCCGGATCGAATTTGGATTGGTATAATTTTAACCCGATCCGATCCAAAATCCGAAATTATTAGGGCGTTTATAAATATTAAACTTTAATTTCGGATAGCCAGTACTTCTTTTACATTTTTCTCCAAGTACCCCTCATAATTATAGAAACATGAAGTTTTCTTGTTGTATTGCCTCTTCGACAAAGAAAATATAAGTATGAGTTTCGCAACTTAGAGGCATAACAACTCGGACCTCCAGAGAAATATTTTCTTAGAGATACAATGTTGATAAAAGGGATGAAAAGCAAAGATATGTTTGTATTAGCACAGAACACAGAAGTAGCAGATAAGGCAAATTCATTAGCCGATTAGATTAGCAATAGCCTTAATAATACGTGTAATCCGATCTAAAAATATGAAATATTTAATTCTGATCGGATTCGAATTAGGATTCGAATTACATTTTGTAGAATCCGAAATCTGAAATGTGTTAAATCAGATCCGATACGATCCATGCACAGACCTAGATTCGGGCAACCGGACCCAGATCGCCTAAAATTTGGTCGGCCCATCAAAAACGTCCTAGGAAAAAATGGTCACCACCTCGCTATGACTGTTACTCATTTTTTGGTGCTTTAATGCCATAAATTAGAATTTTGCCTAATCTTCAAATTTTCGTGTGCTATAACCAAGCCTCTTGAATGGGCCCAGTCCACCAGAGCCAGATCGCCTAAAATATTTCCGGCCTATCAAAACATTCCTTAGGAACAATAGTCTCCACCTCGCAATGACCATTACTTATTTTTTGGTGTTTTAGAGCCATGAAACTAGAATTTCCCCGATTCTCAGATTATTATGTGCATAACCCACGCCTTCTGCATGGGCCCGATCCACTGGACTCGGATTGCTTAAAGTTTTGTTGGACCATCAAAAACATCCTAAGGACCAATAGTCACCGCCTTTTTATGACCGTTATTCGTCTTTTGGCATTTTAGGGCCATAAAACTTCAATATCACCCGATTATGCGTGGGCCCGGGATGCCGAACCCATATCGCATAAAATTTTTCCGGCCCATTCCAAACACCCAAAGAAATAATAATCACCGCCTCTCCATGACTGTTACTCGTTCTTTAGTATTTTCCAGATTTTTGTGTGCTATAGCCCACGCCTTCTACATCGGCCCGGGTCACAGGACCCGGATCACTTAAAAAATTTTCGGAGCATCAAAAACGTCCTAAGGAACAATAGTCATCGCCTTGCCATGACCGTTACTCAGTTTTTGGCGTTTTAGGGCCATAAAACTGGAATTCCGCCCGATTTCCAAATTTTCGTGTGCTATAGCTCACACCTTCTACATGTGACCGAGCCACAAAACCTAGATAACCTAAAATTATTTCGGCCCATAAAAAATATCCTAGGGAACAATTGTAACCGCTTCTTCATGACCATTAATCGTTTTTGGCGTTTTAGGGCCATAAAACTGAAATTCTTTTCCAAATTTTCTTGTGCTATAGCCCACACCTCCTAAATGGGCCCGGTCCTTCCGAGCCAGATCGCCTAAATTCTTTTCGGCCCATAAACCAGTTCCTAAGGAACAATAGTCGCCTCTTCTCAATGACCATTACTTATTTTTTGGTGTTTTAGAGCCATAAAACTGGAATTCTCCCTGATTCTAAGATTTTTGTGTGCATAACCCACACCTTCTGCATGAGTCCGGGCCAGCAGACTCGGATCGCTTAAAGTTTTGGCGTACCATCAAAAACATCATAAGGACCAATAAAACTTCAATATAGCCTGATTCCAAGATTTTTATGTGCCCCACGCCTTCTGCATGGGCCTGGGATGCCAAGCCCATATCGCGTAAAATTTTGCCGGCCCATTGCAAACGCCTTAAGGAATAATAATCACCGCATCTCCATGACCGTTACTCGTTATTTAGTATTTTCTAGATTTTTGTGTGTTATATCCCACGCCTTCTGCAGGGACCTGGGCCACCAGACCTAGATCACTTAAAATTTTGTCGGACCACCAAAAACATCCTAAGGAACAATAATCATCGCTTTGCCATGACTGTTACTCATTGTTTGGCATTTTAGGGTTATAAAACTAGAATTGCGCCAGAGTTTTAAATTTTCGTATGCTATAGCTCACATTTTCTACATGTGCCCGAGCCACCGGACCCGGATCGCCTAAAATTATTCGAGCCCATAAAAAATGTCCTAGGGAAAAATTGTTACAGCTTTTTCAGGACCGTTAATCGTTTTCTGGCGTTATAGGGCCATAAAACTGGAGTTCCGCCCAATTTCCAAATTTTTGTGTTCAATAGCCCACGCCTTCTGCATGGTCTCGGGCCACTGGACCCATATCACCTAAATGTTAACGTCTTTCCATGAACATTTTTTCTTTTGGTGTTTAAGGGCCATAAAACTTAAATTCCGCCCGATTCTTAAATTTTCTTGTGTTATAGCCTACGCCTTATGCATGGACCCGGGTCATTAGTCCCAGTTTGCCTAATATTTTGTCAGTCCATCACAAACGTCCTAAGGAACAATAGTCACCGTCTAGCCATGTCCGTTACTCATTTTTGGCATTTTAGAACCATAAAACTGGAATTCTGTCCGATTCTCAGATTGTCGTGTGGTATAATAGCCCACGCATTCTGCATAGATCCGGGCCACCGGACCCAGATTGCCTAAAATTTGGCCGGCCCATAAAAAACGTCCTAGGAACTAATGGTCACCACCTCGCTATGACCGTTACTCATTTTTTGGTGTTTTAATGCCATAAATATGGAATTTCGTCCAATTTTTAAATTTTTGTGTGCTAACCAAGCCTCTTAAATGGGCCCCGTCCACCAAAGCCAGATTGCCTAAAAGTTTTCCGGCCCATCAAACAGTTCCTAAGGAACAATAGTCGCCGCCTCGCAATGACCATTACATATATTTTGGTATTTTAGAGCCATAAAACTGAAATTCCCAACGGTTCTTAGATTTTTGTATGCATAACACGTGCCTTCTGCATGGGCACGAGCCACCGGACTCGGATTGCTTAAAGTGTTGTCGGACCATCAAAAACGTCCTAAGGACCAATAGTCACCGCCTTGCCATGACCGTTACTCGCTTTTTGGCATTAGGGCCATAAAACTTCAAAATCGCCTAATTCCAACATTTTTGTGTGTTATAGCCCACGCCTTCTGCGTGGGGCCGGGATGCCAAACCCATATCGCGAAAACATGTTCCGGCCCATTCCAAACACCCTAAGGAATAATAATCACTATCTCTCCATGACCGTTACTCGTTATAACGACTCAGCCGTTATTTTTGCGAATTTAAGTCCCATCCGACGGCATAAGGCCCTGATCAACTTCGTATTGTGTGCCTTGAATTGCGTGCATTGTTGATTTTAGTTACCGGATGATATAGAGTGATTTGGGACACTTAGTCCCTAAAACAGAAGCTTAAGTCTTAAGATTTTGACCGTAGTCGGAACTATGTGAAGACAACTCCGCAATAGAGTTCCATCGGTTCCATTAACTCCGTTGGGTGATTTTGGCCTTAGGAGCATGTCCGGACTGTAAATCCGAGGTCTGTAGAGGATTTAGGCTTGAAATGGCGAAAGTCAAATTTTTTGGAGATTTGGACTGGAAGTGGACTTTTTGATATCGGGGTCGGAATACGATTTCGAGAGTTGGAACAACTCCGTTATATCATTTGGGACTTGCCTGCAAAATTAGATGTTATTCCGGGTTGATTTGATAGGTTTCGTCATGGATTTTAGAAGTTGAAAGATGTGAAATTTATAAGTTCAATTCATGGTGCGATTCGTAGTTTCGATGTTGTTTGATGTGATTTAAGACCTCGAGCGGGTCCGTGTTAGGGTATAAAACTTGTTGGTATGTTTGGACGGGGTCCCGAGGGCCCCGGGTGTTTTTCGGACGAGTTACGGATGATTTCCATAGTTTTGGGGAGGTCTGAGTTCTAGTGTAATCGCACATGCGGACCCTGGTCTCAGGTGCGAAGAATGAGGCACAGGTGCGGGAAGAGATGGACTTGGCAGTCTCCGCAGGTGCGGAGAATTTGTGCGCATCAGCGGACTCGCACGTGTGGAGATGGAAGTGCAGATGTGAGAATTTGAGAGTTGGCCTGGGGTCACAGGTGCGAGGAAGTTCCGTGTTAGCGATGCCCGCATATGAGTAGAAGAGTTACAGGTGCGGAGGCTGTGGGAGTTAGTGACTTCCGCAGGTGCGACTGATTAGATCGCATGTTCGGTAGGCACAAGTACGAGAAATGATCGCAGGTGCGAGGATCGCTGGGCAGAAAGGGGTTGGAATCGAGGGTTATTTCATTTTCACTCCATTTTTTATTTTGAGCTTGGGAGAAGGCGATTCTTTGAGGTATTTTCAGAGGAATCTTGTGGGTAACGATTTTTTACTCGAATTTGGTTTTATTGCATTAATCTATAGTTGTTTTCTCCATTTAGTTTCAGATTTTTGGGGTTGAAATTGGGAATAATAGGAAGAACTTCTTATATAAAGATTTCGAGTTTTGAAAGGGGATTGGTGGTCGGATTTGAGTATTTCTTATATGGTTGGACTCGTGAATGAATGGGTGTTCATATTTTATGATTTTTACCCGATTCCGAGACATGGGCTCGGGTCGACTTTTTAGGTTAAATTTTGGAAGTTTTATTAAAATATTGATTTCATTAATTGGATGAGTTTATTATCATTGTATTCATGATATGCAATTGTGTTTGGTTAGATTTGGACCAGTCGGAGTCGGATAATTGAAGAAATTGCATTCTTACACACTGTTTGAACTTGGTTTGAGGTGAGTATCTTGCCTAACCTTGTGTGGGGGATTTTCCCCTTAGGATTTGAGTCTTCTATGTTGATTGTAACCCGTGTGCACGAGGTGACGAGTGCGTGCTCGGACTTATTTGTGAAAAGTTGGCCTTTTAGGGTTCTTAGGTCCTTGTATTCATTGAATATACAGTTGTTCTTGTTATGATTATATATATTAATTACTAGATTTACATCTACCTGCTTAATTAGAATAAATTGCTTCATGATCTACTATTATCATTACTTGATTCATATGTGCCTTAATTGAAAATGTTTTCGCTTTTATAGCCATGATATCTTTTCATAACTGCTTATCTTTATTTGAAATTTATATTATTTCATCCAATAATTATTCAGTATTAATTGAGGTTATTATTATTTTTTCGATGTCATCCTTAATTAAATTGTTGAATATCCTTCGTAATTTCCTCAACCTTACAAGAAGTAGATATCCTATATCTTAGTCGACTTGTTTTATTTGGCATTATTGGATTCGCGTTAGCTTCCTTATTGTTGAAGTGTATATTGTGAGATTCGTTGCTACACCTTAGTTTTCCCTTTGTTGAGCTATTCGCTTTACGCCTAGTATTTCAGACTATGGTTATTCCTTGTGATTTGGTCCCACATTTTCCTTTGATTTAAAATTTCTTGAGTTGATTTACTTGTCGTCGTACTTTGTATTATTGCCATTGTTGTTGTATTTATTGTGGTGATGCACGAGGTTTCTGCCGTGTGGCTGTTATTATTGCGATGCACGAGGTTTCTGTCGTGCGGTTGTTATTATGGGGTTGCAGGAGTGTTCTGCCGTGCTATTGTTACTATTGATATTTTCACATGCGGCGTGACAAGGTGGGATATATATATGTTTGGGTTATACATGTGGCGAGACAAGGTGGAAACATTATTATGCACGTGTGGCGAGACAAAGCGGGCATTTATGTTACTATTCCACACGTGGCGAGACAAGGTGGGTTGTGTTAGGGATTGATTTGTGATGATTTATGGCCTGGGGGCATTCTTGTTGTTGATATTTGTGTAATAGTATTACGTACCTGTGTGAGCTTTATCTTGGGAAAGCTGTGAGAAAATATTCTACGTGTTGTCCGTTCTTCTTCTTCCTTATGCTTATTTGCTGGTATGGACTATGTTAGGACACTTGCACAAGCATACACGTAGTTAAGCACTCTTATCGGATAAGAGGTGTTCTTGATATTGTTGAGCATAGATGCTCACCCTTGTTTACTTGTCTTCTATATGTGAATGGCTCTATTGGCACGTGAGTCGTCAGTGTGGTTATGAGGTATTATGAGGGCACAGGATGCCAAGAGTTAGGGTTCAGGTATTGAGACCCATGAGTTGTGAATTGTCTGAGGTTCGGTACCTCGTGGAGTTGCTGACTAAAACCTGATGTAAAAGCAGTTGTAATTACTGAGTTATTACTTGTCATTGTTGTATTCGTGATTCCGGATTTAGGTTATGTTACATTCACTTTGTCTGCGTCATTTTCATGATATTCCGCTGATACTTATTGTTTCTTGCGTTAATGCCATTACTGTATTGTGAGGCTATTGCATAGTCTTTATGTAGACATCATACTTCTGTTATTCATGTACTTATATTTGTTCGGTTTATTAGACCAGTGGGTGTCTTGACTGTTCCTCGTCACTACTCCACCGAGGTTAGTCTTGATACTTACTAGGCACCGTTGTGGTGTGCTCATGCTACTCTTCTGCATATTTGTGTGCAGATCCATGTACTTGTTTGTTAGCTAGCTGTGTGGACTATTGCTATGAAGACTCAAGGTAAACCTGCTGCTGCGTTCGCAGGCTTCAGAGTCACCTTCCAGTTTTCGTTTTGCACTGTTTATTCTTATTTCTGGACAGTTGTATTTTGAAGTTTTCTAGCAAACACTCTGTAGAGCTTATGACTTGTACTACTGGTTTTGGGAATTTTAAGATACTCTATTTAAATAACATTGTTGTTTTAATTATTGTTATACTTACCTAGTCCCTAAGACTAGGTGCCATCACGATACTCAACGGAGGAAAAATTGGGTCGTGACAAGTTGGTATCAGAGCTCTAGGTTCATAGGTGCTACAAGTCATAAGCGCGTTTAGTAGAGTCTTGCGGATCGGTACGGAGACGTCTGTTCTTATCTTCGAGAGGCTACAAAACTATTAGGACAATTTCACTTCTTTCATTCCTATCGTGCAAGCTTATTGATCTCAGAGTTTGAAATTTTATCATTCCATTATCTCACAGATGGTGAGGACACGAGCTGCAATTGCTGATAATGTTACCCCTGGAGTAGATGTCGCTAGGGGCAGAGGCAGAGGCCGACGAGGAGTACGTGCCGCAGCTAGAGCACCTACCCGAGAAGCAGTTGAGGAGCCGCCAGTAGTTCCAGTTTGGGGGCAGGTACCGGAGGCGCATGCTGTTACCCCCGGACTTCAGGAGACCTTAGCATAGTTCTTGAGCATGTTTGGTATATTGTCTTAGGCGGGGTTGATTCCGGTTGTGCCAGATACTTCACAGACCGGGGAAGGAATCCAGACTCCCGTCGCCCACACCCCAGAGCAGCGAGTTCATGTTGGTCAGGTTCTAGGTGTCATGGCGACACAGCCTGTGGTTCCAGTTCAGCCCGTGGTCAGGGCAACAACATCTGAGGAAGAGCAACTTAGACTTGCAAGGTTCAAGAAATATGACCCTCCTACATTCAGTGGTTTGGCTTCAGAGAGTGCACATAGTTTTCTGGAAGAGTGTCACCGCATACTCTGTACTATGGGTATTGTGGAGACGAGCGGGGTTTCTTTTACTACGTTCCAGCTCAGGGGAGTAGCTTATCAGTGGTAGCGGGCATATGAGTTGGGTAGCCTAGCCGAGTTAGCTTCACTTACATGGGTTCAATTTTCAGAGATGTTCCTGAGAGAGTTTGTACCCCAGTCCCTTCGAGATGTATGGCGCACGGAGTTTGAGCAGCTGCACCAGGGCACTATGTTAGTGTCAGAGTATGCCGTGAGATTCAGTAATTTGGCCAGGCATGCGCCTGCTTTGGTCTCCACAGTTAGAGAGCGTGTTCGCAGATTCATTGAGGGACTCAGGCATGATATTCGGTTCAGCATGGCTCGTGTGTTAGAGTCAGATGTTTTGTTTTAACAGGTGCTAGGGATTGCCCGACGAGTAGAGGCGAGTTCAGGAGAGAGAGGACAGGAAGGTGAGGAGGCCTCGTAGACCAGAGAGATCTACTGGTCCTTATTTTGGAGGCAGGGTACGACATGGTAGAGGATTTGTGGGTCAGCCAGTTCAGTTTGCACTTCAGGCTTCGCATAGTGTTTCAGGTGCTCATGGGTCTCAGAGTATCCTACCGTACAGTTCCCACAACCACGTCAGCAGAGAGGTTGCTTCTAGTGTGGAGATACCAGCCACAGGGTGAGAGCTTGTCCTAGACTCTGGATAGGTGTGTCACAACAGAGTATTCAGGAGATAGAGGGCGCCCAAGAGGGGAAGGCCCGACCTGTTGATGTGTTTCATATAGTAGGCTTGAGGCCACTACGCCAGATGATGTCATACAGGTATGCTTTTGTTTTGTTACAGAGGGGCATCATTCGTATTTTCATTCGGTCCTGCATATCGGGGCGAGTTCCCCTACTTGTTGTCCCACCTATGGGTGAGTTTATGACTTAGTATTATGTTTAGGTATTTATCCCTGTTGGGATACTCTATAAGTGGTAGCCCGTGTCTATCGTTTGTTTCTATTCATTATTACGAGACTTGAAGTGAATTCATGTTGTCCATTATGGCAGGTTTGATGTGATTACTGGGTAAATTGGTTATAATTTGTGGTTTGATACTCTACCGGGGTGAGAATTTAAAAAGTGTTGAGATTCTATTGGCAGAATTGAGTTAGTGGAGGATTTCCATTGGTATGATGTGTATTCGACTTGTGATTCAGAGTTAAGGGAGAGTCCCTCGCGATTCCATGTGATTTGATATGTTTGAGCCGGGCTGCGTGCCGCGGTGAAAGTTGGGAGGAGATCCTTACAATTTGTTCATGTACTTTGA
The DNA here is from genome assembly GCA_000715115.1 of Nicotiana otophora. Classification (NCBI taxonomy): domain Eukaryota; kingdom Viridiplantae; phylum Streptophyta; class Magnoliopsida; order Solanales; family Solanaceae; genus Nicotiana; species Nicotiana otophora. The sequence continues at coordinate 22,151 of AWOL01S0004779.1, read as the reverse complement.
GTTTTTCCTTTTAAATTGATTAGTATTACTATTAGAGAATTGTGCCTGTCGAACTTATTTGATATTTCTCTTTATATATTCAGTCATTTTCGTTATGTGCTTCTTAAGTTTTGGCTTGCGGGGTGTGTACCCGATGGTGTTAGTTGTGACTTGTTGATTCGGGTGTATAATTATGAGGTCTTCATGTTTGTTGCATCATTGTCAGCATTGTGGAGGTTTAAAACGGCTTGCTAACAGATATGGGTCTAATTGCCGGTGCTGGTTTTGATTTCGGGTAGCTATTGTGATCAGAAAAGTTATTATGGGACGATATGTGGTGTGTCTTATTGTGTGGTCGTACCTTGTGGGTGTAGGCATGAGTTGTTACAGCTGGTTGAAACTGATATCGGTTATGGATTTAGAATCGAGTCTTTTGAAGACAAATGGAAGGTGAGAATTTTGACTCTAAGGCTTATCAGTGTTGATAGAAAGGATACATTACAGTTGGGATGGTGTCGTTAGGCTTATGTGGATTGGGGTGACGTGGGGTCACCCACATGTGTATGTTGGATATATACTTTCAGTGATTTCAAGACTTCGAGGCAATGCTTAGCACGTTCGAGGACGAACGTTTGTTTAAAAGGGGAAGGATGTAACGACCCGGCCGTTCGTTTTGAGAATTTAAGTCCCATCCGGCGGCATAAGGCCCTGAGCAACTTCGTATTATGTGCCTTGACTTGCGTGCGTGATTGATTTCAGTTACCGGATGATTCGGAGTGATTTGGGACACTTAGTCCCTAAAACGAAAGCTTAAGTCTTAGGATTTTGACCGTAGTCAGAACTATGTGAAGACAACTCCGGAATGGAGTTCTGTCGGTTCCATTAGCTTCGTTGGATGATTTTGGACTTAGGAGCGTGTCCGAACTGTAAATCTGAGGTATGTAGCTGATTTAGGCATGAAATGGCGAAACTTAAATGTTTTTTGCAGGTTTGGACCGGAAGTGGACTTTTTGATATCGGGGTCGGAATGCGATTCCAAGAGTTGGAACAACTCCGTTATGTTATTTGGGACTTGCCTACAAAATTTGACGTCATTCCGGGTTGATTTGATAGGTTTCGGCATGGGTTTTAGAAGTTGAAAGATTTAAAATTTATAAGTTCGATTCATGATGCGATTCGTAGTTTTGAGGTTGTTTGATGTGATTTGAGACCTCGAGCGGATCCGTGTTAGGGTATAGAACTTGTTGGTATGTTTGGACGGGGTCCCGAGGGCCTCGGGTGTTTTTTGGACGAGTTGCGAATGCTTTCCATGGTTTTGGGGAGGTCTGAGTTCTTGTGTAATCGCACCTACGGACCCTGGGCGCAGGTGCGATGGTCGCAGGTGCGAAGAATGAGGCGCAAGTGCGGGAAGAGCTGGACTTGGCAGTCTCCACAGGTGCGGAAAATTTGTGCGCATGAGCGAACTCGCACGTGCGGAGATGGAAGCGCAGATGCGAGAATTTGAGAGTTGGCCTGGGGTCGCAGGTGTGAGGACGTTCCGCATCTGCAATGCCCGCATATGCGCAGAAGACTCGCAGGTGCGGAGGCTATGGGAGTTAGTGACTTCCACAGGTGCAACTGGTTAGACCGCATGTGCGGTAGGCACATGTGCGAGAAATGATCGCAAGTACGAGGATCGCTGGGCAGAAAGCGGTTGGAATCGAGGGTTATTTTATTTTCACTCCATTTTTTATATTGAGCTTGGGAGAAGGCGATTCTTTGAGGGATTTTCAGAGGAATCTTGTGGATAACGATTTCTTACTCGAATTTGGTTTTATCGCATTAATCTATAGTTGTTTTCTTCATTTAGGTTCGGATTTTTGGGGTTGCAATTGGGAAAAATAGAAAGAACTTCTTCAATAAAGATTTCGAGCTTTGAAAGGGGATTGTGGTCGGATTTGAGTATTTATTATATGGTTGGACTCATGAGTGAATGGGTATTCATATTTTGTGAATTTTTTCCAATTCCGGGACGTGGGCCCGGGTCGACCTTTTAGGGACAATTTCGGAGTTTTTGTTAAAATATTGATTTCATTAATTGGATAAGTCTATTATCATTGTATTCATGATATGCAATTGTGTTTGGTTAGATTTGGACCATTCAGAGTCGGATAATTGAGGAAAGGGCATTCTTACAGACTGTTTGAGCTTGGTTCGAGGTAAGTATCTTGCCTAACCTTGTGTGGGGGATTTTCTCCTTAGGATTTGAGTCTTCTATGTTGATTGTAGCCCATGTGCACGAGGTGACGAGTGCGTGCACGGACTTATTAGTGAAAAGTTGGCCTTTTAGGGTTCTTAGATCCTTGTATTCATTGAATATGCAGTTGTTCTTGTTATGATTATATATATTAATTACTAGATTCACATCTACCTGCTTAATTAGAATAAATTACTTCATGATCTACTATTATCGTTACTTGATTCATATGTGCCTTAATTGAAAATGTTATCTCTTTTATAGCCATGCTATCTTTTCATAACTGCTTATCTTTATTTGAAATTTATATTATTCCATCCTATAATTTTTCAGTCTTAATTGAGGTTATGATTATTTTTCCACTGTCATCCTTAATTTAATTGTTGAATATCCTTCGTAATTTCCTCAACCTTAAAAAAAGTATATATCCTATATCTTAGTCGACTTGTTTTATTTGGCATTATTGGATTCGTGTTAGCTTCCCTGTTATTGAAGTGTATATTGTGAGATTCGTTGTTACACCTTAGTTTTCCCTTTGTTGAGCTGTTCGCTTTATGCCTAGCATTTCAGAATGTGGTTATTCCTTGTGATTTGGTCCCACGTTTTTCTTTGATTGAAAAGTTCTTGAGTTGATTTACTTGTCATACTTTGTATTATTGCCATTGTTGTTGTTGTATTTGTTGTGGTGATACACGAGGTTTCTGCCGTGTGGTTGTTATTATTATGATGCACGAGGTTTCTGCTGTGCGGTTGTTATTATGGGGTTGCACGAGGTTTCTGTCATGCTATTGTTACTATTGATATTTGCACATGCGGCGTGACAATGTGGGATATATATATATATATGTGTGGGTTGCGCATGTGGTGAGACAAGGTGGGAACATTATTATGCACGTGTGGTGAGACAAGACAGCCATTTATGTTATTATTGCACACGTGGCGAGACAAGTTGGGCTGTGTCAGGGATTGATTTATGATGATTTATGGCCTGGGGGCATTCTTGTTGTTGATATTTGTGTAGTGGTATACGTACCTGTGTGAGCTTTATCTTGGGAAAGCTGTGAGAAAATATTCTACGTGTTGTCCGTTCTTCTTCTTCTTCCTTATGCTTATTTGCTGGTATGGACAATATTAGGACACTTGCACAAGCATACACGTAGTTAAGCACTCTTATCGGATAAGAAGTATTCTTGATATTGTTGAGAATAGATGCTCACTCTGTTTACTTGTCTTCTATGTGAGAATGGCTCTATTGGCACGTGAGTCGTTAGTGTGGTTATGAGGTGTTATGAGGGCACAGGATGCCGAGTGTTAGGGTTCAGGTATTGAGACCCGTAAGTTGTGAATTGTCCGAGGTTCGGTACCTCGTGGAGTTGTTGACTAAAACCTGATGTAAAAGCGGTTGTAATTACTGAGTTATTACTTGTCCTTGCTGTATTCGTGATTCCGGATTTAAGTTGTGTTCCGTTCACTTTGTCTGCATTATTTTCATGATATTCCGCTGATACTTGTTGTTTCTTGCTTTAATGCCATTACTGTATTGTGAGCCATATTGCATAGTCTTTATGTAGACATCATACTTCTGTTATTCATGTACTTATATCTGTTCGGTTTATTAGACCAGTGGGTGTCTTGACTGTTCCTCGTCACTACTCCATCGAGGTTAGTCTTGATACTTACTGGTACCGCTGTGGTGTGCTTATGCTACTCTTCTGCACATTTTTGTACAGATCCAGGTACTTGTTCGTTAGCTAGCTGTGTGGACTGTTGCTGTAGAGACTCAAGGTAAACTTGCTGCTGCATTCGCAGGCTTCGAAGTCACCTTCCAGTTTTCATTTTGCACTGTTTATTTTTATTTCTGGACAGTTGTATTTTGAAGTTTTCTAACAAATACTCTGTAAAGCTTATGACGTGTACTACCAGTTTTGGGAATTTTAAGAGACTCTATTTAAATAATGTTGTTGTTTTCTAGCAAACACTCTAATATTTTCCAGATTTTTGTATGCTATAGCCCACGCCTTCTGCATGGGCCCAGGCCACCGAACCCGGATCACTTAAAAACATTTCGAACTATCAAAAACGTCCTAAGGAACAATAGTCATCGTCTTCTTATGACCGTTAATCGTTTTATGGCGTTTTAGGGCTATAAAACTGGAATTATTACGGCCCTTGATAAATGTCCTAGGGAATAATTGTCACCGCTTCTCCATGATCGTTGCTTGTTGTTTGGCATGTTAGGGAAAAATACTGAAATTCCACCTGATTTCTAGATTTTCGAATGCTATAGCCTACGCCTACTGCATGGTCTCGGGCCACCGGACCCGGATCTCCTAAAATAATGTTGGCCCATGAAAAATGTCCTAAGAAAAATAGTCACAGCCTCGCCACAACAATTACTCGTTTTTTGACGTGTTAGGGCCATAAAATAGGACTTATACCCTATACTAAGATTTCGTAGGTTATATCCCACGCCTTTTTCATGGGCACGAGCCATTGGACCTGTATCGCCTAAAATGTTTCCTCTTTGCCATGATTGTTACTCGTTTTTTAGTATTTTAGTGCCATAAAATTTAAATTTCGCCCGATTCCCAGATTTTCGTATGTTATATAGCCTACGCCTTATGCATGGGCCCGGGCCACCGAACCCGGATCACCTAAAATTTTGCAGGTCCTTCAAAAACCTCCTAAGGAACAATATTCAATACCTCGCCATGTCCTTTATTCATTTTTTGGCATTTTAGGGCCATAAAACTAGAATTTTTCTTGATTCTCAAATATTTGTGTGCCCACACCTTCTGCATGGGACCAGATTGCCTAAACTTTTGTCGGCCTAGCAAAAACGTTCTTAGGAACAATAATCACTGCCTCGCCATGAACGTTACTCATATTTTTTCCTATTAGGGCCATAAAACTGGAATTCCGCCTGATTCCCAAATTTTCGTATGTTATTGCCCATGCCTTCTGCATGAGCCCGTGTCACCGGACCCAAATCTCCAAATATTTTGCTGGCCCATTAAAATCATCTTATGGAACAATATTCACCGTCTCGACATAACCGCTACTCGTTTTTTGACGTTTTAGGACCATTAAACTAGAATTCTACCTCATTCCCAAATTTTTGTGTGTTATAACGCCTGATGTATAAGCTCGGGCCACCGGACACGGATTGCCTAAAGTTTTTCGGGCCTTCAAAAACATCCATAAGAACAATAGTCACACCCTTGCCATGACGGTTACTCGTTATTTGGCATTTTAGGTCCATAAAACTTAAATTCTACCCGATGTCCAAATTTTCATATGCTATAGCCTACGCCTTATGCATGGGCCCGGGCCATCGGACCCGGATCGCCTTAAATGTTTTCGGCCCATCAAAAACATTCTAAGGAACAATAGTCACTGCCTCTCTATGACCGTTACTCAGTTTGTGGCATTGTAGGGCCATAAAACTTAAATTCAACCCGATTCCTAGATTTTCGTGTGTTATAGCCCACGCCTTCTGTATGGGCCCGGGCCGCCGGATCCGGATCGCCTAAAATTTTGACGGCCCATCAAAAACGTCCTAAGGAACTATAGTCACCGCCTTGCCATGACCGTTACTCGTTTTTGCCATTTTAGGGCCATAAAACTATAATTCCGCCTGATTCCCAGATCTTTATGTGCTATAGCCCACGCCATGTGCATGTCCCCGTGCCACCAGACCCATATCGCGTGAAATTTTTTCGGCCCATCAAAAATATCCTAAGGAACAATAGTCATCATCTCTTCATGACCGTTACTCGTTTTTGGTGTTTTACGTGTGTAAAGCGATGACTAATGTTCCTTAGGTTGCTTTTAATTGTGCGGTAAAATTTTAGGTGATTCAGGTACGATCGCTCGGATGCATGCAAATGGTATGGGATATAGTACATGGCGATGACTATTGTTTCTTAAGCAGTTTTTGATGGTCTGGCAAACTTTTAGGTAATTCGGGTCCGGTCGCCTGAATGAATGCAGATGCTAAGCTACGCACACGAAAATCTGAAATCAGGTGAAATTCTAATTTTATGGCCTTAATACTCCAAAAAAATGAGGAACGTCATAGAAAAACAATTCGGCAATATTTTAGGCGATTCAGGTCTTGTCGCCCTGATACATGCAGATGGTGTGGTGTATAGCAAACGAAAATCTGCGAAACGCCAAAAAACAAGGAATGGTCATGGCAAAGTGATGACTATTGTTCCGTAGGTTGTTTTGATGGTCCGGCAAAATTTTGGGAGATTCAGATCCTGTCATTTGGATGCTTGTTGATGGCGTGGGCAATAGCACAAAAATATTTGGGAATCGGGCGGAATTTCAATTATGGCCGTAAAATGCCAAAAAATGAGGAAAGGTAATGGTGAAGCGATGACTATTGTTTCTTAGGTCATTTTTTATGGTCTGACAAAAGTTTAAGCAATTCGGGCCCGGTCGCCCGAATGCATGCGGATGGTGTGGGCTATAGTAAATGAAAATCTTGAAATCGACCGGAATTCCAACTTCATGGCCCTAAAACGCCAAAAAACAAGGAACGGTCATGGCGAAGCGATGACTATTGTTCCTTAGTTCATTTTTATGATCCAGTATATAGCACACGAAAATATGAGAATCCGTTGGAATTTCAATTTTATGGCCCTAAAATGCAAAAAAATGAGGAACGATCTAGCCGAAGCAATGATTATTGTCCTTAGGTCGTATTTGATGGTCCGAAAAAGTTTTAATCGATTCGGGTTTCGATCACCCGTATGCATGCATATGGTGTGGGCTATGGTACACGAAAATTTAGGAATCGTGTGGAATTTCAGTTTTACGGCCCTAATACGCAAAACAAATGAGGAATGTGCTTGCCGAAGCGATGGCTATTGTTCCTTAGGTCGTTTATTATGGTCTAGTAAAATTTTAGGCGATTAGGGTCTAGTCGCACGGATGCATGCAGATGGCGTGGGTTACAACAACAACAACCCAGTGTAATCCCACAAGTCGGGTCTGAGGAGGGTAGGATGTAAGCTACCTTACCCCTATCCAGGAAGGCAGAGAGATTATTTTCGATAGACCCTCGGCTAAAGAAAGGATGGAAGAAGCACCTATAGCAAGTAATATCAGTACAAGATATTTAGAAAATAAAACCCAAGAAAGCAAAAAAGAGTTTGAAAGAAGCACTAATAGTCAGTAATAACAATACAAGATATGGAATGATAACAAACTAAGGGCGTACAGAAGGAAAGTAACAATACAAAATATGTGGTAATAGCAAACTAAGAATAAAATGGATACCAACCAACACCAATACTATTGAACTGAGGAAGACACAAGGAAACGCTCGACTACCTACTAACCTTTTACCCTAATTCTCAACCTCCACACCCTACTATAAGGGTCATGTCCTCGGTTAACTCATGTTGTGCCATGTCCCGCCTGATCACCTCTATCCAAGACTTCTTTGGCCTAATTCTACCCTTCCTTTAACCCCCAAGGCCAATCTCTCACACCTCTTGACTAGGGCATCTGTGCTTCTCTTTTTAACATGCCTGAACCATCTTAGCCTCGCTTCTCACATTGTTTCCTCCACGGGGGCCACTCCTACCTTGTCCCGAGTAACTTCATTCCTAATTCTATCTAACTTAGTATGCCCACACATCTATCTCAACATCCTCATTTTAGCTACTTTCATATGTTGGACATGGGAATTCTTGAATGGCCAGCACTCTGTCCCATATAACATAGTCGGTCTAACCACTACCTTATAAAATTTACTTTTAAGTCTCAAAGGCACATTTTTATCATACAAGTCACCGGAAGCGAGCCTTTACTTCATCCACCGTGCTCCGATACGATGTGCCACATCCTTATCAAGCTCCCCATCATTCTGAATTATAGACCCAAGGTACTTGAAACTCTCTCTGGGAATGACTTTTGTATCAAGCCTCACATCCCCGTCTGCTTCCTCGGTAACATCGATGAACTTGCACTCCAAGTATTCTGTCTTGGTCCTACTCACCTTGAAACCTTTAGACTCAAAGGTATATATCCATACCCCTAGCCTCTCATTAACACTACCTCGCGTCTCATCAATCAGAACTATGTCATCCGCAAATAACATGCACCAGGGCACCTCCCCTTGAATGTGTCGTGTCAATGCATCCATTGCTAAGGAAAACAAAAACGGGCTAAGTTCTGACCCCTGATGCAACCCCATCTCAACCAGAAAGTATTCAGAGTCCCCTCATGCCACCCTTACCCGTGTCTTCGCTCCATCATACATGTCCTCGATCACTCGAATATATATTATAGGAACTCCTTTAGCCTCCAAACATCTCCATAGTACCTATGTTGGGACTTTTTCATAAGCTTTCTCTAGGTCAATGAACACCATATGCAAGTCCTTCTCCATCGCCCTATACTGCTCCCCCAATCTCCTCACAAGGTTAATAGCTTCAGTAGTCAACCGTCCCGGCATAAAACCAAACTGGTTCTCGAAAATGGACACACTCCTGCTCATTCCCCCTTCTATCACCCTCTCCCAAACTTTCATTGTGTGGCTCAACAACTTGATACCTATATAGTTGTTGCATTTTTGGATATCCCCATTGTTCTTGTACAACAGAATTATCGTACTCCACCTCCACTCTTCAGGCATCTTCTTCGTCCTAAAAATGATGTTAAACAACCTAGAGAGCCTTTCCAAATCCACCTTACCCACACTCTTCTAGAATTCCACAGGGATCTCATCTGGCCTGGTAGCTCTACCCCTACTCATCCTACGCATAGCCTTTATAACCTCCCACATTCTTATGCGTCTACAGTACCCAAAATCCCAAAGTCGCTCCAAGTACTACAACTCACCTAGATCAATACTCATATCTCCCTCTTCATTCAAGTGTTTATGGAACTAAGACAGCCATCTCTGCTTAATCTGTGCCCCCTCCAACAGAATTCTACCCTCATCGTCTTTTATGTACCTTACTTGGTCCAGATCCCGGGCCATCCACTCTCTCACCTTCGCCAGCCTGTACAACTTCTTATCCATGCGCTTGTCCCCAAGTTCTTCATATAAACGACCAAACGCCTCAGTCTTAGCCGCAGTAACCGCTAACTTTGCCTCTCTCTTAGCCTTCTTATACTCCTTCATGTTAGCCCCCTTCTTCCCCTTCTCTATGCTCTCTACTAGCTTTAAATAATCCGTTTTCTTATCTTCCACTTTCTCCTGAACCTCTTTATTCCACCACCGGTCACATTTGTGGCCACCAGAGAAACCCTTCGAGACACCTAACAACTCTCTCACCGCCTCTCTAATATAATTCGTTGTCTTAATCCACATACAACTTGTGTCTCCGCTACTCCTCCAGTCCCCCAAAGCCAGCAACTTCTCCCCCAACTCCTGGGCTTTGTCCTTAGTCATTGCACCCTACCTGAACCTAGGTAGACCAGACATAACCCTCTTCCTCTTCGTCCACCCGATCTCTAAGTCCATAACCAAAAGGATATGTTGGGTCGTAATATTCTCACTCGGGATGACCTTGCAATCCGTGCATACACCTTTATGACACTTACTGAAGAGTAGGTAATCAATCTGGGTCTTGGCTACCGTACTTCAGAAATTTATCAGGTACTCCGCCTTCTTCAGGGAGCACGAGTTAGAAATCACGAGATCAAAAGCTTTAGCACACTCCAGCAACGAAGTACCTCCTCTGTTTCTATCTCCAAAACCGAAGCCACCATGTACCCCATCATACCCCAGACGACCTCCCAATGTGGCAGTTAAAGTCTTCTCCTATAATGATCTTCTCGGAGGCCGGTATATCCCACACCAACCCATTCAAATCCTCCCAAAAGCGCCTTTTAACCTCTTCGTCCAAACCCACATAAGGCGCATAAGCACTAACTACGCTCAAAGTATACCCACGCACGACTAACTTAATGGCTATCAACCTATCATTCACCCTTCTAACCTCAACAAATAGCTCCCTAAGATCCTTATCAACTAGGATGCCTACCTCGTTCTTCCCTCTCACCCTCCCATAATACCACAACTTAAACCCATCAACCTCCCAAGCCCTTCTCCCCACCCATCTAATCTCCTGGACATAGGCTATGTTAATCTTTCTCTTATTGAGAATCTTTGCTAACTCTATAGATTTAGATTTTTATATTAAAGTACCTATGTTCCATGACCTCACTCTCAACCTAGAGGGACTCTTACCCCATGGTACCCTTGCCGTCTAACCCCCGCTCCCCCCGAGGACAAGACCTCACTCTAACATAGATCGACGCGGCCACTAGACCAGCAAAAAACTGCAAAATGAATAGACTAAAAGTAACCTAAATGTACAAAGGTGCTAATATAGGGTACAAATACGCGGACCAGGAAAGAATTAGGATAACAAGCAATAGGCAACACCTTAAAGCACAAATCAAGAGTACATATAAGCAGGTAAATACTACGCTAAAACGAGAGGTGCCAACATGAGAAAAATGAGGATACATGGGAGGTACCAATTCCCGAAAAGGTAGAACCTAAGAGGTGTTCGTGGGGTGCAAAAACGCCGTTATTATCCCACGTACCCGAGCAGTCGTCGGAGAAGTTGCTAGAGCAGCCACCAACGTAGTCATTGGAGATCCAAAACCCGCCTAACTAGATCCAGAACCCGCCTAGATACCTAGATATCAAGATAAGTAATAAAATCAAAGAAAATCTTTGTAAAATTATTTTTCTTAGTTCAAATTATTATATCAGATGGCGTGGGTTACACATAATGAAATTTGGAAATCGGGTAGAATTACAATATTATGATCCTAAAATGTCAAAAAAAAAAATCATAACTAAGTGATGACTATTGTTCCTTAAATCGTTTTTTATGATCCGGTAAAATTTTAGGCGATTCGGGTCCGGTCGCCCGGATGCATGCAGATGGCATGAGCTATCGCACACTAAAATCTGGAAATTTGGCGAAATTTCAGTCTTATGACCCCAAAACGTTAAAAAAATGAGGAACGGTCATGGAAAAGCGATGACTACTGTTTATTAGGTCGGTTGGATGGTCCGAAAATTTTTTAGGCTATTCGGGTCTGGTCATCCAAATACATGCAGATGATGTGGGCTATAACACACGAAAATCTTGGAATTGGACAGAATTCAAGTTTTATGGCCCTAAAACGACAAAAAGGAGGAATGGTCATGCCTAAGCGATGACTATTATTTCTTAGGTCATTTTTTATGGTCCGGTAAAATTTTCGGCAATTCGGTTCTGGTAGTCCGGATGCATGCAGATGGTGTGGGCTATAATAGCACATGAAAATCTTGGAATCATGCGCAATTCAGTTTTATAGCCCTAACATGCCAAAAACTGAGTAAAGGTATGATTATTGTTCCTTAGGTCGTTTTTGATGGTCTGGTAAAATTTTAGACGATTCGGGTCTGGTCGCCTAGATGCATGCAATTGGCGTGGGTTATAGCACACGAAAATCTAAGAATCAGACGGAATTCCATTTTTATGTTCCTAAATGCCAAAACCGAGGACCAATCATAGTAAAACGATGTTATGGTTCCTTAGGTCATTTTTTATAGTCCGATAAAATTTTAGGCGATTCGGGTCCGATCGCCTGGATGCATGTAGATGGTGTGGGCTATGACCGTTCCTTATTTTTATTTTAGGGCCATAAAATAATAATTAAGGATGATTCCTAGATATTCATGTGTTATAGACCACATCATCTTCATGAATTCAGGCGACCGACTCAGAATCTCCTAAAATTTTACGGGACCATAAAAAACGACTTAATGAACAATAGTCATTGATTCGCCTTGACCATTCCTCTTTTTTGGCATTTTAAGGTTATAAAAATGAAGTCAGGAAGATTCTTAGATTTTCTTGTGCTATAGTCCATGGCATCTGAATGAATTCGGGCGACCAGCGGATATTGCCTTGTCAGTAATATTTACCATTATTAATGTCGTTTTATGGCATTTTAGGATCATAAAAATAATACTAAGCATGGATACATAGTACCTATTCGTGATGTGCACGACCACTTAAATTCTACCGGTACTCAAAAAGTTGATAGACTCCAATTGACCTGAAATTTAGTGGGTTCATAATAAACGACCTAATGACTAATACTCGTCATGTTTCGCCATGAAGAACATCGTTTTTTGGCATTTCCGGGTCATGACATAGGAACTAATGATTATTTCAATTTTTTTTCGTGTGTTTATATATATGATGACTTTTTTTTAATTTAGTTGATGGACTCCAATAGGCCTAAACATGTGTGGATCCATCGCTACGGTCTTGTGAGCAACACTCACTATGACTAAAGTTATTTTTTAGTATTTTTGGGTCATTAAATAGGAATATTGATTATATCCATTTTTTGTGTGTGTTTATATATACATGATAATTTTTCTGAATTTAATTAACGGATTTCGATTGACCTAATACTTGATAAAACTATCGGATACTGACTTATGAGCAATACCTCCAGGTCATAATTAGGTTCGGATTAAAAGGTAACTTCTGAAACTGTACAACATTGAAATGTTAGGTCCCTCTTTCCAAATTATTTTGATTTTATGCTAAACTTTGTGGAATTAGCTTTCTCTTTATTTAATTTGAGTAATATATCCTACCTATTCAAGTGTTCATGATTTTTTTTTCTTTCTTTTTTCTTTTCCTCTTTTGGGTGTTCACACTGATGATAGAAAATGACTTGATGGGATATAGAGAGTAGATTCAACATCTGTCTCTCATAAATATTTTCTCTTTTATTTTCAAGAGATATTCTTTTGTTTTATATACTTACAGAAAAATAATGTGTACTGTAGTGACAAAACATGTACGTCCACGGAAAAGGTTAAGAATCATTTTTCAATATTTTCTTGATTAAAAATATAAGTTCCCTTTTAGCATATTTCATTAAAATGAGATATGTGGTAAAGAATAATTCAATTAGCAAATTAAAGGGGTCATTAATTCACTATTACTTTGGTTTAGTATAACATAACAAAAACTTAACGGGTCCCAGATATATGCTAACTCTCTCCGTACATTTATATACATTAGGCTTCAACGGTAACTCTCTAGCGCATCCCAGATACGCACCACCCCATGGCACAACGGCGCGTATTGACAACCAAAACAACCCTCTGGCAGTGGCGATTCCACCTACTGAAGGAATTGCAGGAAATCAAACATTTGCTACTTCAGTAACTAGCACAACAGTCACGTCGATGCCCACAGCCTGTCGCCCAAGAGGAGAAGTAATAGCGCAACAAACCACCCACAATGGGATGCCGGTGGTGATATTTAAAGCTAAAGAATATTATGGAATCATGGCTAAAGAATGCAAATTAACAATTGTGGGAAGATTCTTGAAACCCCGTCCACAAATAGAAAGAATAAGGTCTACCTTCAAGGAACTTTTTTCGATCAAGGATTCTGCTAAGATCGGTGTCTATGATAACTACAAAATTTTCATAGACCAATGAAGAAGACTTCCAGTCGATATGGTATAAAAGGGTGATCGAAATCGAAAGATTACAAATGTGGCTACAAAAATGGTCGCCGGATTTCAAACCAGACGAAGACATTCCAATTGTTCCGGTGTGGGTTCTCCTCCCAGGTATTCCGTTTAATGTGCACAATTGGCACTATGTGAAACAAAATTGTTAGCAATATCGGCACACCATTATCATTAGATGTTGCTACTCAGGGAAAAACTAGACCTAGCATGGCCAAGGTCAGGGTCGAAATAGATTTAACGAAACCTCAACCTGATAGCGTATGTGTGGGTTCCGAGGATGAGAAATTTTCCTTGAAAAGATATACTCAAAAAATTGAATATGAGAGTATTCCGAAATTTTGCAAACATTGTAGAAAACTTGGGAACAACATGATGAACTGTAGAGTTCTCGAGAAAAAGAAAGCTACAGAAATATTGAAGCAGATCAAAATGGTAAAGATACAGTTTTACTGCAAACAGAAATTGGAGGTGGAGATACACTGGGAAAAAAAGATGTAACAGGGAATAACCAAGCTACTACAACAAGGGAAGACAAAGTTAGCTCTAGCAAAACTCCAAACTCTATTGGAAATAAAAATAATAAGGGATTCACAGAGGTTATAAACACGAGAAACAAGAAAGCTAAAGCAAATAAGGTTCAGACAAGTGTGGACAAGGATGCAGATGCAGCAAAACATCGCCTCAAGGTAGATGTTGTAGCCAACACTACTAATGTAACTAAAAAAACTGAAAAAAAGATGAGGGAGTATCAAAGCATAGTCAGGAAGAAAAGGAATCTACAAATACAGAGAAGAATCTGGAAACAAAAAGAAAGCAAGAAAGGTAGGAAAAAGAAGAAAAAAGGAAATGCTAATGGCCTAATAAGGGTGAAGAACATGCCATGGATCAAGAAAAATACAAGCCATTTTGAAGAAATTGTGACAAAAGTCCTAGGAAATGAGATGAAGATCGGTATGGAAAAACACCTGAAAGAAACCAAAACAAAGACCCAGCTACAAGGAAACACGAAACCGCATCAGGAAGAAGATAAGGCAAACACTCGGCAAAAGAAAATATAAAATGCTACTACTAGTATTATACCAGAATACCAACTTAGTAAAGTCGGGCAAAACAATAAAGATATTCAATCTCCAATCACCGTGGATACCGCAAACGTGAAAAATAAAGGTATCCATCTTATGGTAGATCTAGATTCCATTGCGGTAGTGCATAATGACGAGAGACGTGACTCACGTTTAGAGCATTTTCATAGTGAGTGATGTGGCTCAAGTTTAGAGCATTTTCATGGTAATGATGATACTACAGAACAAGAAGATGAAAAAGAAACTGTGGATTCCTCTGAAGAGAAAGTTCCAAACAGTTTCAACACAGTCATGGACAGTAACTCTGAAAAGGATGAAGATCCAGTACTCAAAAAAATCAAAGATATAATCAACAAACAGGGACTATCACCTAGAGGTCACTAAAACAAAAAGAAGGCTAACGGAGGTCATGGACCTGTCAAAAACAGACAAAACTAACCCCTTCTATCCTTTAATGATTAAAATCAATATATGGAACATAAGGGAATGAAATCCAAGGGAGCAACTCTAAAACTAATGAAATTAGTCAACATATACAAGATAGACTTTGTGGCTCTTCAAGAACCTTTTCTGAGTTCAGACAAGCTTGAAAGATATAAAATAGCCTTTGGTTTTTACTATGCAGCAGCCAACAAAAATAGTAAGATATGGTTCTTCTGGAGAGCTAATTTTGACTGCACTATCATTTTTGATAATAGACAACAAATCACCTTCAAATGCAAGATGGATGGGGACAACCAAAACTTCTGGCTCACTGCAGTATATGCTAAATCAAAGTTTGTGAAAAGAAGAAGGTTTTGAAGAAATCTCAGAGACCTATATGATGTAATTGATGGACCTTGGGTTGTGTTTGGAGATTTCAACTCAATTCTAGCTCCAGAAGAAAAGAGAGGAGGAATATAACATAGTTTGACGAGAAGTCTAGACTTTATAAATTGTATTGAAGATTGTGAATTAGCTGATGCTGGATTCTCTGGCAATGCATTTATCTGGTGTAATGGTGGGAGAGGGAGAAGAATAATTAGAAAAAGGCTGGACAGAGTCCTTATAAAAGAGAACTGGTCAGACCTATACCAACAAACTAGAATAGATCATCTTGCCAGAACAGGATCAGATCATAGCCTCATTTTCATGGAATACAATAACACTCATACTGATTTTATCACATACTTCAAGTTTTTAAACTTTTGGAAAACTCAACCAGACTTCTTAATCCTAGTTGAGGACACTTGGAACATAGAGGTATATGAAAACTCTCAATGGATCCTGCAACAGAATCTGAAGACTCTCTCCAAAGAATTGAGTCTTTGGTCTAGAGAAACTATTGGGAATGTATTTGGAAATGTGAAACAATTAGAGGCAGACACCCTAAATATGGAGCAAACTTATGAATATGATGACTCGGAAGCCAATAGGGAGATCTTACATAAGGCACATGCAGAATATATCAAATAGTTAAATATGGAGGAATTAATTCTCAAACAAAAAGCCAAGTTGAACTGGACTGAATATGGATATTCCAATTCAAGATATTTTCATAGCATTATCAAGCACAGAAGGAGAAGAACCCAAATCCACAGGATAAAGAATAGTGCAGGGCAGCGGATTCAAGGTAATTCTGCTATCTCAAACGCAACAGTGGATCATTTCGAAGAATATTCACAAGACAGGAGGAATAGGATATGGATAGAGTATTGAAATGGATTGAACCAACGGTAACGTAATAAGACAATACCAGGCTACAAGAAACTCCTACTGAAGAAGAAATCAAGGCAGCAATGTTTTTCATAAACCTGAATAGTGCTGCAAGTCCGGATGGTTATAACGGCCACTTCTATCAAGTTACATGGAATATCATTAAAAATGATATTTGCAACTTCGTGCTAGCTTACTTCAATGGGTCATACTTGAGTAAATATTTTACACATTCATGCCTAGTTTTAATACCTAAAGTTAGCACGCCTTTAGATTTCTCTCAATTGAGGCCTATCAGCTTATGCAATGTAACCAACAAAATTATTTCCAAGATCCTAGCTTTTAGAATGACTTCTATTTTACCAACTATAATCTCTGAAAATCAGGCTGGCTTTGTCACGGGAAGGCTCATTACGAAAATGTGTTACTAACTCAAGAGATTATTTATGGGATGAAGGAGCATAATCAGGGAGGAAACCTAGTCATTAAACTTGACATGTCCAAAGCTTATGACTGGCTCTCATGGACATTTTTGACAACAGTTATAAGGAAACTTGGATTCTCAGAAGGAGTAATTGAGTGTTTCTACAGGCTTCTTTCTAACAATTGGTATTCAGTCATTGTAAACGGAGCTAGATATGGTTTATTCAATTCAACTAGAGGAGTAAAACAAGGAGATCCACTTTCTCCGACTCTTTTTATTATAGCTGTTGAAGCACTATTTAAATCTATCAATCAACTGAACAACATGACCAACTACAAAGGATTTACTATGTGCAAAAAAGGACCTCAAATCAACTATCTATGATATGCTGATGAATTGATTTTATTCATAACTGGTGATAAAAACCCAATCAAGATGGTCATGAGGGTGCTTAAGGACTATCAAAATGCATCAGGACAGGAGATAAACAAGCAGAAATCTAACTTCTACACCTATGGCCTTCAAAACAGAAGACCTATCATAAGGTTGGAGAGGTGGACTGGATACAAGCATTCTCAACTCCGCTTCACATATTTGGGTTGTCCAATATACACGGGGAGGAAGAAAATTGCATGTTTTGCGAATATGGCGACTAAAGTCTTGAATAAAGCAAATGCTTGGCAGGAAAAATTAATATCTATGGGGGGAGAGCTATTATTATCAAACACATCCTACAATCTCAGACTCTACACTTGCTAAATGCCATGATTCCTCCAAAAACTATCCTCAACCAAATAGAATCTTATTTTTCTAACTTCTTCTGGGATATGAAAGAAGGGAAGAACAAATATCACTGGAGTTCCTAGGATAAGATGTGCTACCTATATGAGGAAGGTAGGGTTGGATTCAAGAAATCGCAAGACATATGCTCTTCATTCTCTGCTAAGAGATGGTGGAAACTCGGAACTGAAAAGAACCCATGGACAAAATTTCTCCAAACAAAATATTGTCCTACGTCCAACTTACTATCAAAACATAAAAACTCCAAAGATTCTAATATTTGGAGGAATTTACTAACACCGGGAAGATGATTGATTCCAATATCATGTGGAAACTAGGAAAGGGACATATTCTTTTCTGGTGGGATAATTGGCTTAGATCAGGACCCCTAGTCCAACACAATATCCAACCTAGGAAATCTGAAAACACAAAAGTCAAAGATTTCATTTTTGACAACAACTGGAATTCAAATGCACTCAGGAGAACTCTCCTAGATCACATCACTGAAGAGGTTTTAAAGGTGGACATTAGAAACAAGGAAGATACAGCTATTTGGTGCTTGAATCCTAATGGCCACTTCTTATGCTCCTCTTCCTTCAAAGCATTCAGACAAAAAAAGAACAAGAACCCATAACTTGCTAAGCTATGGAGTAATGAAGTACTATTCAAAGTCTCATTCTTGATTTGGAGGATCCTAAAAAAGAAACTTCCCATTGAGGAACATTTACATAGATTTGGACTCAACACAGCTACTGGATGTGTTTGTTGTAGAGAAGCCAAGGAGGAGACTGCTAACCATATTTTTATTCAGAGTGACATAACTTCTAATACATGGAGAAGAATTACTAGTCCTCTGGGTATTGATATCACACTAGTGAGTATCCATAATACTCTTAATAAATGGTGGAAGCTCAAGCCTAACAACGAGGTTCATAGGATGCTTTTACAAATTACTCCTATCATTGTATGTTGGGAGTTGTGGAAAGCTAGATTCTCCAAAAATTATGGCCAACGGGCTACATTACTACCAAGAATTTGGCACCAGGTTACCTTCCAAGTAAAGGTATCTCTGGGCAAAAAGTTCAGTAGAATGGAATCCAAGTGGAACTGGAACATGATATGTAAAATTGCCATGGATTACAAGCCTAAGCTTATTAGCAAACTTGTGAAGTGGAATGACACTCTCTACAATTCTCTCACTCTTCACACTGACGGGAGCTACATGGCTAGGGTGGGCAAAGCTGGTGCAGGAGGAGTTGTTAGGAGAAGAAATGGAGAGATGGTCATGGCATTTGTTATACCTCTCCAATTCTCAACTAACAATTATAGTGAGACCTATACAGCCTTGCTTGGAATTAATTGGTGCTATGCACATCATATAGATATCTTGTGCCTTCAACTTGATTCACAACTACTTGTCAATATGATCAATGGCAAGCTCAATCCCTCATGGAACTTGTACAATAAAGTAGATCAAATACAACACAAAATCAGGGGAAAACAAATTCAAGTCTATCACTGTTATAGGGAAGAAAATAAGTTGGCTGATTCACTTGCAAAATATGCTACAACACTATGCCGAAATGAAGTCTATCTCCAGGAGAATGACTTACCCAGGGAAGCTAAAGGAGCACTTATAATGGACAAATTGGAACTCCCTTCCTTCAGGATAAGGGCAGCCAAACACTTCGGATGGTACTTTGATCCTCCTTGAACATCTTTCATCTTTTCTTCGAGGCATATTCTGATTCACCAAGTAGTCATGCCTTTTGTTTCGGCACTGCCAACACTCCTATAGGAAGTTGGCTTTGCTGAATTTTTTTATTATTTTGTCTAATGTTGGTTATGCTCTAGCATTGTTCCTAGTTGGTTTAGATTAACTAGGTTCTATGGAGGTTAGGTTTTATGTCCCCTCCTTGTTGTACTAATTTTCCTTTAAGTTATTAATATACAAGATAGGGGTCTAGACCAAACCCCCACCACCAGGAGATGAAATCCTGGGTGGACGGATTGAATAAAAAAAAAGTGTAACATAACTATATTTCGTATGAATTTGCTCAATAGACTATTCGTTGTCAATTGGTAATCATTGATAAACAATTTTTCGTTGCCTTATAGTTTTTTCTTCTTCTTGCAACTTCAACAGTTCTATAAATCCAACAAAGTGAAGGTTTTAGATTTTATGATCAATTTTGGTACCTCTTTTATACTCTTCTTCCGTTCCATTTTACCCTACACTCTTCTTTTTTTTAGTCCCTTCCAAAAGAATTCTATATTAAGCGATCTATAATTTTAACTTTTAACTTTTGATTTTATCCTCAAGTGACACTCTTTTTTAGTCGCACAAATATCATGGAATGTTTGTATTTGCAATTACTTCTAAATTTCTTTCTTAAATTGTATACTCCATCAAATAGGTTTACATAAAATAAAACAACCGGAGTACTATAATTGAACCCTTTGAGGCCGTTTGGTTCAAGGGATTACGTGAATTATCTGAATCAAATTTTGGGATTAGATGCATGCTTCCCGTGTTCGGTTGAGGTATTAGCTAGAATTGGTACTCTCTATTTCAATATGTTTGAACATTTTCAGAGTATAAAGGTTAAATTGACTAATGTTTAGTATGAATTCGGACATAGATTCTTTAAAAAAATTTAAAATACAATTTAAAGATTTATAAACAACATAAAAAGTATAAGTTACAATAATTAACAATTTAAAATATTCAAAAATTGTATGCAATAAATATGATCAAATAAAACCTTGTTTGACTTCCCATATAGTAATATGTTTATTCTTTTTTAAAAGAGCAGAGTATTATTTTTATACCAAAATGTTAATATGACTTAATGCATAAAGAAGGTGGGATCGATACTTATATACCCTGGTGATAATCCTAGAATTATATCGTGTAATATTCTCGTTTTCAACCAAACGAACGACCCCTTAATCTCTTGTTTTAAAAGGTAGGGATTGTTACACAAATAACCTGATGTTTATTTTTTGTATCCGATATACACACACATACCGGTTATATATATATATATATGAATTATACATATATTATACATCTGTCGGCTATTTTAAGTTTAAGAAATTAGGTGGGCGGCAATTTAGGTTAAATCTTCTAAAAGGATATCAGGTCTAGGACAAACAAAATACCCGTTGTTACAATGGAATTCTTTTCTTTCCCTCTATGAATCACTAAACAAAAAGATGTGCTTAAAGAGTTGTTGTTATCTTAAATGTTTTTTCACGTTTTATAATACATGCTAATAAAAATTAAATATCACGTTATATATGTTCATAATCAGATAGAAATGAAATAAACAAATAATGAGTCCCTAACTTCTTCTGTGCTACAACCTGGTAATGCTAGGGTTGCATTATTTACATACAAAATAACTAAGACACGAGTAATAAATAGCTGAGAATTTGGAGAGTAAATTGCACACTGCAAAAACCTACTCTACAGTGAATATATTGCAATTTATTTTGGACCCTTTTGTTAAGAAGTCACTGCTAATTGAATCTCCCCTTCTGTTATTGGCAAGAATCCTACACGTTTCTGCATTCCATAACAACGAAGAAAAATAAATCAGCACAAAGCAGGTTATACAAACTGAATTTTCAAGATTATTTGTAACATCTTGTTCAATAAATTTAAAATAAAAAAGGGTTATTCTTCCAAATCGGCTGCCAAAAGCAAGATAATTGTTCAAAATCCCTACCCCCTAATTTTGGAAAAAGAAGTTTTTTCGAATATTTATCACCGGTATTTTATAGGAAATAGACAAAAAGAAAAATAACGCTTAGACCGTTCCATTTTATATAAGACTATTATTTTTATTAGGGATCAAATAATTATGCTTAACTAGTTCAAGCTGTGATTACAGTATTTTTATGTACTTTAATATGTAAATTTATATTTAAAAAGATTAAGGGATGAATAAGGTGCTTTACGCCTCATAATTTCTAAAGGTACGTCATTCTTTTTAGCACCAAAAAATAAATAGTAGGAGTAGTTATATATTTTATATTGAGGTACGTGCAACAAAAGTGGACGTCTTCTCATAGTTAGTTATCATGCGTCAATATACTAATATAGGAAGAGCTGAATAATTTCTTTGAATGAATTTTTAACTTTTTCTTAATTTTGGAATCTGTTACGCCTTCAAAATGTGCGGTCAATATTAAAGGAAATAATAATTGCAAATTGTTATCTTATTTGTTTGAGCACATTAAATCTAACGGAGAATGACAAGAAATCAAATAGATAATGTTAGACTAGTTTTTTGGTGGTCATTAGGTATGAATTTTAGCTGATATTGCACTTGACCTTTCAACAAGAATCTTTTTCTTTTAATTTCTTTTATATTTGGACAAACCTAATATTTTCTATAGTCATATAGAAAGT
>AWOL01S0004777.1:3726-22964 GCA_000715115.1 Nicotiana otophora | reverse complement strand
TTTTCCTCTCCGGTATATGTGACTTCTATGGTTGGAACAATTATTCTACTCCTTTATGAATAGTATCATGAATCCTTTTCATTGTCTAGTAACATGAGAGTATATCTTAGCACCTATCATGTGCGTACATGCCAGTTGAAAGGGGCCACTTATCCGCATAAAGTTTCTGAGCAACTTGAGGTTTGTCACAAATTCGTCACAAGGAGGTCTTGTTGTTTACCCATCTCAGTATGACTTTCATGTCCACTTAGATCATGCCTCAGTGAGTAACTCACCTTGTTCCCAGTATTGTGGTTGCCCGTGAATTGGCCTGATATGGCAACTTGAGAGTTGTTATGGAAAAAACATGTCTAGCTCACGGCAAAGTGTTCATTCTCTCTAACTAATACATGATTTCATCCCAACATTAAGATGTCCTAGCTACATGATTCCACTTGTGTGAGATTGAAAGTTAAGCAGCCTTATGATGAGCATATTGAATTGAAAGACAAACTCGTCGTATCTCTAGTCCTCTCACATAGGATCAAATATTGGCAAAGGTTAAGCTGTGGGAATGATAATAATATCACAAGTGTTCAACTTCTTTTCATCCTCGTAAGCTTGTGGCCTAGATTCCTTGTGCTAGTTACTGTTAAGAGTGTGATGCAACTTTGTGTATCTTGAAACCCATATCATATTCAGGGTGCTAGAATATTCTCATTTCGAGTTAAACTGATTTTTTTCTACATACCAAGAGGCGACTGGTGTCACATAAGTGTTAGCTCTCTTTGAGGCCTACTATTGCCAAATAAGGCACGAATGGAATGAAATAATTGTTGATGTCCTTTTCATGACTCATTTCTTTTAAATCTAAGAATCATGAACATTTTCCCTACGTTATCAATACCTACTAGGCAACTCTATGACTCGTCTGTTGAACCGATGATGTCACCACAACGAATCACTATGTCAGCGCTATTGGTAGTGACCTTCATGTCTCTTAGGATATAACCTCCTGAAATGTTGTGCTCAGCACGTTGATGGATTCTTGAATATTTCTAGTGAAATCTCGAACCTCGTTGTTCCTATTTGTAGCAAATCTATCGAGTATAGTAGGTTCAGGCATGTCAAACAAGAAGCATCATCCCGTGATCAAATATATGGGATATGAAATTTTATGGTCTTAGTTAAGCTAGCACATCTTAGAGAAATTGTTGGAGGTTGCCAAAGGTTTAGTTTGGGTGGTCGGCATAGAGATTTAGAGTTGAAGAAAGTGAATGGGTTATTCTAAATATTTTCTGCATAAGGATGCTATGTGAATTGTCAATAAAGGTAAAGTATGTGAAGTCACATTAGGCCTTATGAAATTTTGAAAGGAAATAGGCTAAACTATGAGTATGATGTTTCCCTATTATTGTTATTCGTGTACCCGGTGTTTCATGTGTCTATGTTTAATGAGATTAGCGACGTTGTTATACATGGTGATGTTTTGTCAAGTTGTGAATGTGTTGTTAGGAATTATTTTGGTGTTACTCTGACAGGTGAATAGGCCTAAATACAAAGGAAACTCTGGAGAAATTTTCAAAAAGTTAGGAAGTTAGGCAAATTTAGGGTTGATGTTATGTGGTACAACTGAAACTGTGTTAAGCAAATCTTGATCCTCATTCGAGGACGAATGATCATAAGTGGGGGAGGATGTAAGGACCCGTAAAAAATTTAAACCAAAAACTCGGGGTTTTGTGGTGCCAAGATAGATCCCTACGTTATATTAGTAGAAATTCTTCCGTAGTGGAATTAACCTTATCCAATAATTCCCTAATTAATTGGGTAATATCCCACTACCCAATAATTAACCAATTATTTACATAATAGGAATTGTCTCAACTTACTTAAAATACTACTCACTTTTAACATACCTTGTACACCTTACTATCATGGTCATGTAGTACCTTGTATGGCACTGGTCCATAAATACTGGGTATTATGGCTCGTACCGTATTTTATACCAAATCAACAACCTTCAACGAAACTCATTTTATTTGATTCGTTTACTCTTTATCTTGCACGGAACTTACTTATTGTTTGTTATAAATAGCATAAATGCTTATAACCTCAAGAAAATCACACCACCGAGTCTATGTCAATTAACTGAAGACGGAACTTTAACGTACGAAAACACGAGATGTAACAAAACCAGATTGATTGGAGTAAATCAAATAAGGCAGAATCTTTTCCAATCTATCATGCAACACCTTTGACATCACCTTATTAATGAAATTACTTAGACTTATTGGTCATAAGTCTGAGAATGTGTGAACCAAAGATTTGTTTGGCAGCAGATTAGTAGGAGTTACTGATTTTGGTAATGAAGCCCCACTGTAAAATATTTGCACCATGTTAAAGATCTCTTCACCTACTATATCCCAACACTCTTGGTAAAGGATTCCAGTGAAACCATCATATCCACTTGCATTATCCCAACCCAAAGCAAAGTATGCTTCCTTAACCTCTTGTATAGTAGGCATCGTACATAGCTCCATTGTCACCAGAGAAGGAACATTATGTAGAAGATCAAATCTTGTAGGATCACCCTCATGACTAAACTGATTTTGAAAGAAGTCTACTGCTGCCTTCGCTAATTGGTCATGTGTTTCAATCCACACTTCATATCCATTCTGGATCCTTTTAAGTTGTAGTTGCTGCCTCTTGCCATTGACATGGTTGTGAAAAAATCTAGTATTTTTATCCCCTTCTGCAAACCATGTCATACCTGTTTTTTGTATCCAGTGTTGCTCTTCAATGCTTAAGTATCTTTTCAATTTTGCCTGAACTTTTTAGAGGATAATTCTACTATCAATTGTTGGTTCCTCCTCAAACAATATCTCGTTGATTTTGACTATATCTTCCCTAATTTTCAGCTGCTTAAATATATCTCCAAATGTCAGCCTACTCCATTTAGAAAGTGCAATATTCACCCTTTTTCAATTTATGCTTGAACATGAGGAAAGGATCTCCAATGAAGTCTGCCACCCAATTCTTTATAACTACATCCTTGAAAGTGTCATTCTTTATCCAGAAATTAAGGAATGTAAAAGGCTTCACAAACTGTGTTGCATTCTCTCCACAATTCATCAACATAGGTGCATGATCTGAGCTAGTTCTTATAAGATGTTCCATGACAATGTTAGGGAAAAGAGTTTGGAAAGGGAAATTCACTAATATCCTGTCCAACCTCTTGAAAATACAGTCAATATTTGATCTTCCATTCCACCATGTAAATGGGCTTCCTTTGTAACCAATATCAAACAGTCAACATGAGTTTACACAAAATGCAAAGTCTCCATATTCTAGTGGGTAAACTGGAAGTCCTCCTATCTTTTCTTCCTCACTCAAAACAACATTGAAGTCTCCACCAACTACCCAAGGCAACTCCATGTCACTAGCCAGATTGTACAAGTTGTCCCACAATTGTAGCCTCTCAAGTAAGGAATATTTTAGCATAGACAAAAGTCATAATTATGTGCTTTCCAATGCCTTGATGATAGACCTTGATAGTGACCTGCTGCTCACTATCTATTACCAATTCCCACTCCATAGTACTATCCATGAACAATCAAATTTTGCAATTTATGTTTGCATAGTCAGTATCCATTCCTAATCTTCTCCTGTACATCTGAACCTGCCCAGCATTTTGAAATGGTTCTGTTAATACAATGATGAAGAAAGCATGCTCCCTACGCATATTATTAACCCTATGAAAGTCTTGTTGAGTTCTCACAAACCTTATATTCCATATTAATGTTTTAATCATCATTTAGTAGTTGAAGTTGTCGTTCTAGGCAGGATTCTTTTTGGTAGATGAATCTCTTTGTGTTGGACTTGTTTCCTTCCCTTTTACCGCTCTTATCTCCAGCCCTAGGAGATAAATCTACTTCCCTTGCTACTGCCTTAAAGTTTTCTGCTGTTGATTCATCATCACCTTCTTCTTCATAGTTCCCATGATCACTTATTGTCTGATTAATCTCCACATGTGTGACATTATGTGTTACAAGGTCATGTAACACTTGCATTGAAGATTTAAGAGGAATGCTGAGCTGAATGTGGAGTGGCTGCCCAATCCCAGAAGTACATATCATGTGACTTGGCTCAATTGCACCTGCTTGATGGGGTATCATAGCATGTTGCGTCTCTTCTCCATGTGTATCCTTGATCACAATTGCATTTTGATCTCCAGAGCGCAAGGATTGCTGCAACTCCAGAGAAGGTTCTATATTAACAGTAATTTCACGATTTACTGTTCCATTGGTCTCAAGAGTCTTGTCACCAATTGTTTGAATGTCTGGCCTCCCTTTATCATGTAAAAGCTCTGCATCAACATTACCAATCTATTCTGTAGCTAATACACCCACCATAACACCTTCAACATTGGATAAAATCTCCCCTGATTCACTATCAGTGGACTTAGGTGATTCCACCATTGTTTGAGAAGGTATCTCTTGGCATGAATGGTTTATATTAACATTAAGGACTTTATTGTGTGTAGAAAAAAATCATTTGAACCCAGTCAACCGTCCTCTTCTTTGTAGCCACATTCTTAATCCCAATATATGTAGTATTAGAACTTTCCCTCGGCATTCCAGTAATCCCATCACCCTTAGGATTATAGCTTTGATTTTCAACATTCACCAGCTACTGCTTCCCTTGCTTCTTCTGTTGTTGAACTTTATTCTTGTCCTTCGCTTTGCTATCAGAGTCATTAATCACACAAGTTTCAGCAACTTGGACATTCTGGGGGCATTACTTAATGGTATCAGCGGCATGGTTCATCGAAGGTTCTATCAATTGTTCCTTAGCACACTCATGCAAAACATGAGGAAGCCCATCCTTATTTGGATCCCAATCTCTATTTTCTAAGGTTTCCTCTTGATCAACTTCCATTCCTCCATTGACTTCTTCAGACATAGATCCAATCGGGATAGTAGGGGCCATGAATTAATTCCGGGTTCTAGAATCAACACTCCTTTCCAGTTGAGCTAGAGGATTGTTAGAAATCATACCTGATTGTTTGGTGTCATGTTCTGCATTTTCTTTTGGTTGATTCTACTGGTGCAAAATA
Source organism: Nicotiana otophora (assembly GCA_000715115.1). Taxonomy (NCBI): domain Eukaryota; kingdom Viridiplantae; phylum Streptophyta; class Magnoliopsida; order Solanales; family Solanaceae; genus Nicotiana; species Nicotiana otophora. The sequence goes on along the minus strand of AWOL01S0004777.1, from coordinate 17,869 downwards.
TTTGGTCGTTTAGCAATATATACTGCATGTTGCTTCTTGTTGTTTTTCTATGCAAGCCCTTTTAATTTCTTGCTTTTTTGTGTTTGTCATTCCTCTTGTGAGTTGTTCATGCCTGAGTGCTGACGTTCTTCCTTGTTTTGGGTTGCATCCTTTTGGTGATTGATCTGTTGTTGGTGGTGAGGGACCTGCTTGTGCTGAGTGACTTGATTTTGTTATTTTGGTGAATAGTGTGTGTTTTGTGCCTCTGGTGTGATCTTTTGCTGCTGCTGGTTTTGTTCATTGTTTATTGCATATGCTTTCTTCTTCTGCTTATCTTCTTGCTTTGCTTTTTCTGGGCATGCATGAGTTGTGTGGTCTAGGTGTCTACAATAAGAGCAATAGTTAGGGATTCTCTCATATTGTATTTCCAGCCATTGACCATCACCATTTTCATCTTGGTTTTCATCATAACACAACCAAACATGTTGAGGTCTATCCTTGGTTAGATCTATCTGTATTTTCACCTTAGCAACACTACCTCTGATTTTTTAAAATGATGGCAGATCAAGAAATAAATCCTTACCAACATGAGATAGTAATAGGGTGAGGATTTCCATGTAGTAGATATGTCAAGGCAATTCAGGGATGATAATCCATACTAGTACAATTGGAGAATCTTCATTGGGATTGAAAAGAGGTGTCCAAGCTTCAAGTTTCATCATTTGGCCTTGAATGTATATGAATTGTTTATTCTACACTGTTGCATGATCATATTCATTGTCTAGATCAATGTAACCAGTCTTAGAAATTGAAGTGAGCAATCTTAACTCCTCCCCTGAGTTCAGTTTGAGTGACAAAGCTTCTTCTGATGACTTCCATTCTAGGCATAGTATTAGTGAACTTCCCTACGATAGTGTTCTTACACCTAGTAGCTATAGTGACCATATGATCTTCATTTTTAAAAACTACTGCAAGCCTGCCTTGTTTGGTGGTTAACTTTGGTGGTGTGAAGTTAATAGGTGTTCTCTCTACTTCAAATCTGGCCCTGATCTTTGTAGCATATGGATGAGTCACTGTAAGTTGGGGTGGTTCAGTGGTGTTTGTAGGTTTTTTGATTTGTTCTTTTGATCCTGTAGGTTGAAGAGTTGTTTTGTTAGCAGTATGGGTTAATGTATTTGTCGCAGTTATTTGTGGGGCTTTGCTTGGTGGATTATTTTTTATGGAAGGTCATTCATAATTGGATGAGATCTTAGGTTGGTAATTAACAGGTTTGGCAGGAATCATCTTGAGCTTTTGTTGGGAAGTTTGAGGTCGTCATTCTCCATTATTGGCAGAATTCTTGGGCTGGTTTCCCTGCAACATTGCCAGCAACAAATGATCACCTTATTTTGTTGTTGGTTCTTGTGACTTCTCTTGACGACCAATCTCAACATGACTTTGTGAAGAAGTACTATTCATATGTTCATTAAAATTGGCATAAATATAGACCTGGTCATTTGGTCGAACATGAGGAACCTAAGCTTCTGTTTTTAAAGGATTGCCCTGGTTGGTAAATTTTTGGACTCTTACTTGCTTAAATAAGCTTCAATTAGCTTCATTATCACTTGTAAGAGCATGGGGAATGGTTTGCTCAGTAATTTGAGTGTTTTGAGATATTGGACCTTCTTTGCTGGCCACCTTCCTTTCCGACCTTTGATGACCACTTTTGTGAGTTGATTCCCTGGATGTTGATTGACGATTAGCTTCCTTATGAACTTAAGGTTCTTGGGGATTAACAAGTTCACACAATTGATTTGTAGGGTTTTCTTTGTCATTTTGTCGAATAGCTGGTGCGCTCAAGTCTGCAGAGAACCCATTTTACAATGTTATGGAGGTTGGCTCGATGAAAGTTAGATTTGAATCGTTGGATACTAATTCTTGATCAGCAGAAATCACTTCGCATTGTTTTTGTCTTAGTTGAAGTACAATATCTTCATCCCCGACCAGCTGGTGCATATTGGATTTCTGCAATTGGTTGGAGCTTCCATTTTTTGTGGTGGAATGATCCAAAGTTTGATTGGGGGATATAATTTGACATGGATAATACTCTTCAAAAATTTGAATTACTCGAATTGGCCTAGAATTGGTCGAGTTGATGTTTGACGCGCCTAGATGATTATTTTGGTACTGTAATTGCAGTACCAAACTGAAGACTTATATCAGCTGGTGAATAATTTGAGGGAGTTGTTTTGGTGATGTTATACACCATGGTTGGACGTATCTTTGAGGCTTGGTCTGGTGGCTTTTCACCACCAGACGGCGGAGCATGATGCATTTTGGTCAGGCAGTGATACTGTAGAGGTTAAATCGCATGTGCACTTGGTTTGATGCTTGATCCCTTGTTTTTAAGTGATTGAGTTGTTTAGAAGAATGATATTTTGAGAGTTTTGGGACTCGGCTAAGGGAGATGTTTGAGAGGGTTTTGGCTACAATTGAAGAGGTAAGTGAAGATTCATCATTTTTATTGATAAATATTGATTACCCATTGATTATTACACCTAGTTTATGTGATTTTGAAATTAAATTTGGGAATTCTTGGTTATGTTGTTGGAGAGTGAGATTTAGTGATTTGAGGGTCGATTTGAGGATGAAATTAGTATAGTTGGACTCGTAATTGAATGTGTATTCGGAATTCGTGAATTTTGTCGGGTTACGGGGTGCGGACCCTGGGTCGACCTTTTAGGGTTAACTTTTTTATTTTGATTAAAGATTCTAATTTATCATTTGAGATAGATTCATAAGGCTATTATTGATGGTAATAAGTTGTTGTGACTAGATTCGAGTCATTCGGAGGCCAATTATCGAGGCAAGGGCTTTTTGGAGTATTGATTGGCGCGCTTTGAGGTAAGTAATATTTCTAAACTTAGAATTGAGGGTATATACCCCTGGAAATTGTGTTATTTATGATGTGTTGGGGTTACGCACATGCTAGGTGACTGGTATGTAGGCATGCATCGGGGTATTCGTGATCTGGGTTAATTATTGGACTATGTTTTATCCGTGTTATTCCTACTTGTTAGAGTAGTTGAGCTGTGATTCACGTTTGAAATCATGTTTAGGCTATGTACTTATTCGATTGGGACCTAATAGGGTTATTTCTGTTATTTTGAGTTATCTATTTTAATTGTAATTCTACACTCTATCATGGTTCTTCATTTGACATGTCATATCTCAGTCTCTATTTATCAGTCATTGTTTAATCGCATATTATCATTATTGTTCCATATGTGGAGTTGTTGGGCTGAGTGGTATGAGATTGTGAGCACTTGAGACTTGAGAGATTGATGATTGAGGTGAACCTGAGAGCCATGTTGAGAGTGTTATTGTGGATCGGGTTGCACGCTGCAGCATGACATATTGGTTTTACTATTATTTTTATTATTATTATTATTATTATTATTATTATTATTATTATTATTATTATTATTATTATTATTATTATTATTATTATTATTATTATTATTATTATTATTATTATTATTATTATTATTATTATTATTATTATTATTATTATTATTATTATTATTATTATTATTATTATTATTATTATTATTATTATTATTATTATTATTATTATTATTATTATTATTATTATTATTATTATTATTATTATTATTATTATTATTATTATTATTATTATTATTATTATTATTATTATTATTATTATTATTATTATTATTATTATTATTATTATTATTATTATTATTATTATTATTATTATTATTATTATTATTATTATTATTATTATTATTATTATTATTATTATTATTATTATTATTATTATTATTATTATTATTATTATTATTATTATTATTATTATGTGGGTCAGGTTGCATATCGCAACAGGCCTTATTGGCTTTTGATTAGCGCTTAGGCAGGATCCGCCCCTCCAAAATCTGACATACCAGCAATGAATGCAGCAATGAACGCAGGTCTGACATACCAGCAATGAACGTATATATATATATATATATATACTTTGGTGAGGGGCATTGATGCCAGGCACCCGCACAGTGTTGAGTGATTGTGTGTGTGTGATGAGTGGGCATTGAGGCAGACAGATTGAGTATGCTGAGAGTGAGAGTACTTGTGAATATTACCGTGAAATCATTCATTTTGCATGCATATTTGTCATGTGGTATAGAGATGTACCATTCCTCATGCTAGTTGTATTTGACATGTTCTTATCAATGTTGGGTTTTAATTGTCAAACTTGAAAGCATGTCTAAATTTCTATAATATGAATGAGCCAATTATTATAATTTGTTGAGTTACTTATTGTTATTGCCATCATCATATATGTGTTGTCATTATATTGGATTCTGACTGTCTTCTTCTGAGCTCATCACAGCTTTCAACCCAAGGTTAGTTCTGTTACTTATATAGTACATGGAGTCAGTTGTACTCATACTATACTCTGCAATTTGTGTGTATATTTAGGTGTATCTAGACGTGGTGATTGCTAGATCTGTATTGGTGCCAGTATCTGGAGACTTCGAGGTAGTTGCTATGACGTCCGCATACCTTTACTCTTTTTTCTTTATTTTCTTATTACTATTCTATTGTTTAGACAGTTGTACTACAGATTTGGTTTATGTACTGATACTTAGTATTACTCATGTACTCATTGAAACCAGATTCTGGGAACGGTTGTAGTAGTCTTACTATTATTTTTATCAGATAATTATGATATTATGCTATTAAGCTTATTAAACCATATTTATCCAAATGCTTAGTTATTTTGTGAACTGTTAGCTGGCTTAATATGTAGTGTTAGGTGTCGTCGCAGCTCCGGTAGGAGTTGGGTCGTGACAGTTGGGTATTATGAAAAATATTATTGAACCCTTATGTGGCCGGGTACGACTGAGCCCTTGTGTGACCGAGTACGATGGAGTGAAGAGTGAGGTTACCGAGCCTTTTGTGGCTGGGTACGACCGAGGCCTTGTGTGGCCAGGTATGGAGCGACGTGTGAGGTGAGGCTACCAAGTCCTCCTGTGACCGGGTACGACTGAGTCCTGTTTGAGCCCGAGTGTGGAGGGATAAAATGTACTCCAAAGAAAGAATTAAGAAATGTACAAATATGTACAGTATAAACTAATGCATGGCCCCAATGGGTGACTTGGGTTTACAAGAGTTGCATACATTTATAATTCATAGTTTATAGTTCCCACAGTTTGCGCCCCAGTGACGTGTCCTCGGTAATCATGTTATGATCAAGTACTCATATCTTTTATATTAAGATACTGATTTTACATGTTCTCTTAGTCTTACATACTCAATACATTATCCGTACTGACGCCCTTCTCTTTTGGGTGATGCGTTCATGCCTACAGGTGCCGATAGACCCGGTGACGTTTCTCCCTAGTAGGGTGTTGTTCTAACTGATTTGTTGTTGCACTCCACTCCTTTGGAGTAGCTATTTAGGAGTCAATAGGTACTACATCAGATGTCATAGACGTTTGGGATACGGTGAGGCCGTGTCTCGGCCAAGTTGTGTAATATGTATATCTCTTTTGGCACTCTTGGAGGCTTGCAGACTATTATTAGTGTTGGTTTCATGTAGTGGTCGGCTATGACAATGTTGGTGACAGAAATGATCTTGTATAAGCTGTCATTGTTTCTTTTGATAATCAGTTGTACACATGTTTATTTTGGTATTGTTACTCGGAGGCCTCAATGGCCCGGCTTAATGAGTAGAAAGAATATAAGACGTTAGTTCGCACGGGCCTTCGGGCATCGTGTGCCGGTTGCACCTCCCAAGGTCGGGGTATGACGGTCTTGTGTACTCTCCGTAGAGCTTATGATTCTGTATTAGCGGATTTTGGGATTGTAAAATTTGTATGATGATATTGATTGTGTTTTGGACTATTTTCTCAACTTTATTTAATATTAAGTTTTGTTATATCCCGGCTGATGTCGTTGAGTGATATGCTTACCTAGTTGTAGATACTAGATGTCATTACGATTTTTTAAGTGGGATTTTGGGATCGTGACAGATATACCATGTATAATCAATATATATGTTTGGTTTGAAGTTGGATAAACTTGGATAAATTTCTTGTTTTCAGCTTTAACCTTGAATAGTTCAATGACTTAAATACATGTGAATCATTTATTTTATTTTATTTTTAAAATAGAAATAAACATATAGCATACTCCAAAACTAAAAATCTTTTCTTATTCCCCCACCTTCCAATCATATTCATCTGTGGATTTGATTCCCATTAAATAATGAACTAGATAAACAAGTGAACAACAAACAAAAAGTTTCTCTTCTTTTTGGTTATATAATAGCTGGGACTTACCTGCTATACAAGTCTTACAAATAAAGTTTAGGCGATATTTGTTTTTTAGTTTCTGCTCCTTTTCATCTTAGAATTGTAAAGTTTTTGAGATGTTATAGGAGGATTTGCTATTAGTATTGACGATTTTTTCACAGTGCTAATTATATGATTTGCTATTACAATTGGTGATTTTTCACAATGCTAATTATATGATGTATGCTTTCTCCTTACTGTTTTTCGCACATGTATTTTCNTTGTGAAGGTTAGAACAAAAGCGCCACAAATAGAATATATAATGGAGGTCTTCTACAACCCTCATAAATAAGCTGCCACAAAAAGAATTATTTTGTGGGGATTGGCGCAAACGCCACAAAAAATATGTATAGTGGGGTTTTTGTATAACCCCTATAAATAAACCGCCGCAATTTAACAGATATTTTGTAGTGNAGTCTAATTTAGCAAATAGAAAATAAAAAAATTATTGTAGAACTAGAGGCATCCAAAATTGAACTCAATAGTTTCAGAATGAAATCTTGACATAGTAAACCATCGGTTGTGTCTACCGGCGGAAGTTCAAGGCGATGGAATTTCCGAAAGTCTGTTTTGTGATTTTAGAAAATATACTATTAAAATATCTGAAATGTCAAGTTTATATATGGTAGTGAAAAGGGCTGAGGGATAGTATGGTAATTTCGTAACTTTACGCAGGATAAGTAATTTTGGGAGTATTTATCCCCGGGGACGGCTCAAGTATATACGGGGCCTAAAGCTAAAATTTAATATGAGGCCTAAAATTTTAAAGCTAAAATTTAATATGAGGCCTAAAATTTTAAAATAAAGTTATACGATATGTTTTATTTAAAGTATATTTTTATAGTTTTTTGAGATACAAAGTGTTAATAATCCTTTTTATAGTGGATTTTCCCTAATAATTCATTTTCAATTGATAATAAAGCCAACTCATTTAGTCTTTCTTGAGATATTGTTAATTTTAGATTAGATTTTATAGAGCAATAGAAGTATAGAACTATTGGAAGATTAAATTTCTTGGAGAAAGAAGGTGAGTAAGAATATTAAAAAGAAAAACAGAAAATATGTAGGAGTTTCTGAAATATGAAGAGATCGGGAAAAGAAAAATTGACTTGGACAAATTAAGAAAGAGAGAGTAAAATTTTTACACGTTATCTAATGAAAGAGTAAGAAGTGAAATATTGAAAAGTTGGGAAAATTATTTATCTACTCATGTTTAAGTAAGTCAAATTATTACTTTATTTATGTATCTAAAGAACTTTCTTTTCTTTTATGTTGAAAACTCTACTTTAATTTGTATTAAAGTACTCAATATTATTTTTTAAATATTTATACACCTACTCTCTCTGTTTCAATTTATGTGAACCTATTTTATTTTTAGTCCGTACAAAAAAGAATGACTTCTTTCCTTATTTGAAAATAATTTATCTTTATACAATGATTTATAGCCACACAAAATATATGTATTTCATTCTACACCACAAGTTCAAATATCTTATTTCTTTTCTTAAACTCCGTGCCCAGTCAAATGGGTTCAAACGGAGGGAGTATTATGTTTTTAAAAATTGGCCCCAAAATTGGGGGTCTAAGTCACAAGCCTACTAATCAAGACATTAGAGCCGGCCCTGTTTATCTCGCCTCCGATAAGCAATGAGTGGTTCACTTTTTGCTTTTTAGTAAATCGATGCACACGCGTAATAATTCGTGCTAAGGAGGTAGAACGTAACCCAAATCATTTTCTACGTAATCTTTGTGGATGATACAGTAGGCTTCACAGTGCATTTGCGTGTGAGTGCTGGAACTAAAAACAACAAACAAAGAACAACTTCATCATAATCGCTAGCTCTCTTACAGTTCAGATGCAACGACAAGAAGAAAGTCAAACCAAGAAGAGGATGAGAAAGGAACAGACAGTGATGCAGACCATTATGCCTCGGTAAAGAGCAATATAACAATACACATAGATATCCCTTTCATGATTCAGTGTCAATCCCATGAACCCTAAAGGTACTAAATAAAAAGAAATACGTATTACGTAGTAGTTTAAACTATTTGAAAGGAAAAGAGAGAACTAGCTTTCCTGTTTTACATAGAATTGCTGCAGGGGTATACCTTTCTACTCCCATAAAGATTAAAGGGGCATAAATTCTTGAACAAAGAAAAGTCAATATATATAATGGCTTGTTCTTCTTCTGCTTCTTCCTCTCCTTTTTCTAAAACTTCCAAGAAAGGACTTGAGCTAGCTTTAGGTTTGGAATGTGGATCAAAATCAACTCCTTCTCATGATTTCCTATTAAAAGAGCGACATCATCAGGAATTAGGGTTAGGGTTAGGTTTTAATAATTCTAAAACCTCATCATGCTCAATTCCACCACCACCTCAGCCAGGACTGTGGTTCTCTTTACGTCCTTCATTTAATCGGTACCCAACTTCCTAATATGACTAACTATCACTTGCTTTTTATTACAATTATAAATTTATATACGTATTTTCTAGAATCTGTTTTGCTTTGTTAAATAAACTACACGGCAGTTCCTTCTTTCACAATGAGAAAAGCAAAGCGCAATACTTTTAACAAGATCAATATTTATAATATATTGGTAAATTTGTGTGCATCACAGACAGGTGTGGTACAATATTGTTTTTACTTCATTTACAAAATATTTTTCGTAGACTGCATCACCAATAAATTTATTTCCTCTTACTGTATTCAAATACAGCAATTTAAATTTCACCCTTTTTAATACCTTTTTGTGGTGACATTTTTAAATTATTGTTTGGCAATGGCAGGAAAGGGGACGTTCTACCGCAGGTTCCAAAAGCGTTTATAAGAGTGAAGTAAGTTCTCCACTTCAATACTTCAGAGCCCTCCATCCCAAATTTTGTGATGATGTTCGAATTTTGAGAGCCAAGCGGATTATTCTTTGATCGTAATTTATCATATTATTTTTAAATATTTTGAATTATCAACTATTGTGATTTATATTACTTATTATACAGTTTCGAAATATGTAAATTCTATTTCGCGAAACTTAAAGATTTTATGTCTAAATATACGTTCAAAATTTAAAAGTTTAAATTTCGAAAAACGAAAAGTATCAATTAAATTGAGACTAATGAAGTATTACTCCTATTGGAAATCGGTCTGATATAGAAGCAGTAACACTGATGCTTGCAGCGTTAAATTCTTTTTCTCTACAATATTGGTTTAGAATTATCCAAATCTTTTCCCTTTCAACTTTTAGCGATGGGTTTGAAATATAGGATGAGTTATTTTTTCGGTATAAACTTCTTTATTACTTATACATCTCTTGGTTTCCCACATAAAATCTACGTAACAATATATGCCTTTCGTAAAACTATTACTATAATATTTGATTTTTGATATTAAGCTTGTGTAAGAAGTTTGATCTCATCTGTGTTTAATTTGCCAGAAAAATAGACACATTTAATTACATAATTAATATAAGCTAGGTATGTGAAAATTCTTTTTCATATTGTTGAGAGATTTGAACCCAGAACCTTTGTCCACTAGTTAAAACATATTTAATTGTGTAACCATCACATTCAAGAGTTTAAGTTATTTTTAGAATCATCATACCTTTATTTACTTAATTATTTATGTTTTCAATAACTATCCATAATTATATTACTACTAATTTTTGTATAACTTATATGAAAGTTTATGTACATTATTTTATGCAAGGTAGAATACAAAATAAAGAATACATGAATTTGCAATATGTGAATAAGAGTATTCAAACAAAAACTGTCCTTAAATTAGACATTTTTCTACATTAATCCACGTTAATATTAATATTCAAATCATTTTATAATTTGAGACAGATTTAGCATACAACTTATAGGTTCATTAGAACTCAATAATTTCAACTCGAACTCTGCGCATGTGTTAAAAATTTATTAAATAAGTACAAATAATAAATTATTCAGACCACCAATAAATCAGATGTGTGCTACTAAAATTCGGTACTCAACAACAAAATGTTCAAAGTTTAGATCTGCCTCTGGTTATAACCTAGCATAGCTAGACGGTAAAACTGGTTTGGGTAAGAATTATTTCCTCTATAAAAGTTTCACTATATATTTTCCCTATAAAAATTTATTATTTTGGTCATGGATCCATATATACATGATCATGTCAAACGTCTGTTGTCTCATAGCGTTTCTTCAACTTATTAATGATGCTGCTGTTGAAAGAAAGTGAAAACGTGTGAAAGAAAAGCTGACTCTTACTTTTCTTTTTCTTTTGGTTTTTGTTCTCTTTTCCCTTTCTTTTCATGTGATAGAGACGAGAACGTGACAGTCTTCATGGTTAAAACCTACCTGGTTAGAAAGCTTAGTCTCTCCAACGAAGCTGAGGTCAGTTTTTCTCCTCCCGACTATCTCATGATCCTCCTATACAATAAATAAATTCAAAATTGAGAAAATTGGACTTTTTTACTGTTGGTATCGTGTTGGGAGTTGCATGGACGAACACGAGTAATGATTAGCAGTAATATGTTGGTTCATTTTTTGAGTAGGTTCAATGACCTTTCCGGTGTATTTTAGATTTTGTTACTTCATTTTGGGAGGTAGTTGTGCATATTTCACCTTCGGGCTAGTCTCTTAGAAATTTGTCTTAGACTGCTAGTGTTGAGTTCTCACTACTCTTTTGTTTTTCTTAGTGTCGGATTTTATCTATTGGTTATTGTTTTCTTTTCATCTATTTTCCGATTTTTGTAATGCTGTTATTTGTTTTTATGATTTTTATTGATGGTACTGATATATTGCCTCTTTTCGTCTTCTTGATCCGAGGACCTTTCGAAAATAACCTCTCTACCCCTAGGGGTAGGGGTAAAATCTGCTTACACACTACCATCCTCAAACCCCACTAGTGAAATTTCACTGGGTCGTTGTTGCTGCTGTATATTGGGACAAAGATCTAGTAATAATCACGCAGATTCTTGGATTTTAACAGCTTTCAACTGTTAAAAGCTTTCATTTCCAATATCCATCAGCTTTAGTAAGCGTTTGGACATAAACAATTATAATTTTTGAATAATAATAGTATTTGGAGTTAAGTTGAAAAATATATTTGGAATTTAAAATTATGTTTAGACATGCAATTCACTTGAAAAAATATTATAGTTTTGTGAATGGGAAAAATAAATTTCTTAAACTTTTGAAAAAGTGGTTCAAACAACTTTTTGGTTTATAAAAAACTCGTTTTCGAAAAATTTGTAAAATTCATGGACAAACACATTTTTGAAATAAATGAAATTTTTTATGGACAAACTAGGCCTTAGAATAAACTCTTTGATTCAATAGCATGTTTGGCCAAACTTCTTAAATCGGTTTATTTTGAGAGAAAATATTTGTCTCTGACTAATTAATTTAAAAAGTACTTTTTGAGCAACACATATCGTTTGATCAAACTTTTGAAAATTACTTTTAAGTGTATTTTTCTCAAAAGTATTTTTCAAAAAAGGCACGCGTGCTAAAACAATATCAACTTGGAAACGCCATACATAATATAATAAAGAAAAAGTTGTTTTTGAGAAGAAATTATTTTTTTTCTGCTTCTCAAAAATTATTTCTGCTTTTACTCAAAAAAAAAAAATTCTTAAAACCTTAGCAAACAACTTAACTTTGAAAAACNCAGCTTTAGTAAGCGTTTGGACATAAACAATTATAATTTTTGAATAATAATAGTATTTGGAGTTAAGTTGAAAAATATATTTGGAATTTAAAATTATGTTTAGACATGCAATTCACTTGAAAAAATATTATAGTTTTGTGAATGGGAAAAATAAATTTCTTAAACTTTTGAAAAAGTGGTTCAAACAACTTTTTGGTTTATAAAAAACTCGTTTTCGAAAAATTTGTAAAATTCATGGACAAACACATTTTTGAAATAAATGAAATTTTTTATGGACAAACTAGGCCTTAGAATAAACTCTTCGATTCAATAGCATGTTTGGCCAAACTTCTTAAATCGGTTTATTTTGAGAGAAAATATTTGTCTCTGACTAATTAATTTAAAAAGTACTTTTTGAGCAACACATATCGTTTGATCAAACTTTTGAAAATTACTTTTAAGTGTATTTTTCTCAAAAATATTTTTCAAAAAAGGCACGCGTGCTAAAACAATATCAACTTGGAAACGCCATACATAATATAATAAAGAAAAAGTTGTTTTTGAGAAGAAATTATTTTTTTTCTGCTTCTCAAAAATTATTTCTGCTTTTACTCAAAAAAAAAAAATTCTTAAAACCTTAGCAAACAACTTAACTTTGAAAAACAAATACTCTCGCATAAAAAATATATTTATGGCCAAGAAGAAACTTGGCCAAACAGGTTATATAGTTCCAAAAGTATTCCATGTTGATGTAGAGAGTTGAAGGAAAGTATCAGTAGAAGTATCAGTCTTGTTCTAACAAACTTTTTCAGCCAATTTTTTCTTCTTTAACTTGTTAGGTCAAAAGTTCACTTGAAACGGGTCTTTGGTTACAAATTGAAATGCTAATTTGTATATATGTATCCTATTCCGCGTTGATCATGTTATTCTTTTCTTTGTTATATATCTAAGAGATTTATTGTCACGATCCGAAATTTTTCACCGATGGGACCGTGATGGCGCCTAACATTTCACTTGCTAGGCAAGCCAACGTTAGAGAATCATTAAACCAATTCTTTATTCCCATTCACTAATTAACAATAATTAACTAAGATAAAATATAATAAGTGCGGAATATCATAAAACTGTATTAATTACTACCACCCGGATCTAGAGTCACAATTCACAAGCCTTCTAGAATTTACTACAAGTAATAGTTTGAAAAAATATAACGGTCTGAATGAAAGAAACAGTAGAACAGAAAAGATGNACATGGGGACTTTAAGGTCTGTGAACGCCGACAGATCTACCTTGAGTCTCCGGACAGTAGACCAGTTGCAAATCCCGATCAACCTGAGCCGGTATCAAAATCTGCACAGAACGTGCAGAGTGCAACATCAGTAAAACCGACCCCATATACTAGTAAGTGTCGAGCCTAACCTCGACGAAGTAGTGACGAGGCTAAGGCAAGACACCTACAAATCAACCTGTACAATTTAACAGAGTATATACAAATAACAGAAACNGTCTCCACTTCTTCCTCTCATAGGAGCTGTCACTGGGGGATCGGGCTGCTGCTTAGCTGAGGAAGCGGTACGTGTTCTCTCCATCTGCGAGAGAATACGAGTAGAAGAGTTCAATCAGTATTGAGAAAATAAAATCTCATAACAGAGAAGAATAGAAGTGAAATTTATTCCTAAACTTCATAGACTCTGGTAGATAAGTACAGACGTCTCCGTACCGATCCCCCAGACTCTACTAAGATTGCTCGTGAATCGTGAGAGCTAGGCAACCTAGTTCTTTGATACCAACTTGTCACGACCTGAAATTCCCACCATCGGGACCGTGATGGCTCCTAACATTTTACTTGCTAAGCAAGCCAACGTTAGAGAATCATTAAGCTAATTCTTTTACATTTCAGTAATTAACAACAAATAAACTCTACTGAATTAAAAATGAGTGCGGAATTTTATATAACAACCTCAATTTGTATATACTACAACCCGGATCTGGAGTCATAATTCACGAGCATTCTAGAATTTAATACAAGTAATAGTCTGAGAGAAATACAACTGTTTGAATGAAAGAAATGATAAAACAGAAAAGATGGACGGGGACTTCAAGGTCTGTGAACGCTGACAGATCTACCTTGAGTCTCCGGACAGCGGACCAATAGCAAAATTTCGATCAACCA
>AWOL01S0004776.1:16094-26189 GCA_000715115.1 Nicotiana otophora | reverse complement strand
CTAATGAATCGAAAAGATATGAAAGAGGTATGATGTGAGATGATTGACTGAAAAAGGTAACGTTTTGGGCCAGACGGCCTAGCCGATCATGCCGTGATCGGACACCATGCCGCACACATGGTNATTATTGAATTGGCTATTCCTAATATATTTGTGTTGAAGGATGTAAGTTCAATATTTATTCTAAATGCTTCATCATGTCATCTTTCCATTTGGGGATGTGTTCAAAATGTGGAATATGTGGTAGAAATGTTAAGACTTCATGTTAAGATCGAATAAAGGTTGTTATGCCAAATTGTATAAAAAACCTCTATGTGCCTAAGATTCCCAAATTGCTCTTATGTGAATTTAATATCTTGAATGGAAAGCCTTATTGTTGTTGATAATGATAATAATGTTTGAATATGGAAAAGGGAACTGGAATTATGAGATAGGACCAAGTGCCAAGAATGACTTTGTAATCATGATCACTAATGCTAATGAATCGAAAAGATATGAAAGAGGTATGATGTGAGATGATTGACTGAAAAAGGTAACGTTTTGGGCCAGACGGCCTAGCCGATCATGCCGTGATCGGACACCATGCCGCACACATGGTGGTGACTGTGCTGAAAATGATTATTAAAATCGTGGTTATGGTTGATGTCTCAAGTGCCATGACCTAGCCGATCGGGTCGTGATCGGACTCCGTGTAAGAATACGGTGGTATTATGAATTGTGGAATATCGGAACTAAAAATCACCCAACCTAATAACGTGGAAATTGATGTGAAAACATATGTGATCCTTAACTTGATATTTTAATATTATTTGAAGCTATTATTGAATTCTTGAATGTTCCCCTTGTATTATTATTCATTTTATTGAGATGGTGTTTAGCTACACATACTAGTGCTATTCGACGGTACTAACGTCCCTTTTGCCGGGGGCGCTGCATCTTTAAATGGATGTAGGTGGTTACATAGCAGGCAGTGTTGATTAGCGATAGTGGTACATCCCTTATCAGTAGACTTGGTGAGCCCCACTTCATCCCAGGGTCACATATTATATCTTTTGTTCATGTTATTATCACGTCTCAAGGTATAGCCGGGGCCTTGTCGCCGGCACTATCATAGACTCTTTTGTATCTTTTAGAGGCTTCGTAGATACTATGTGGGCTGGTATTTGGGTTTTGCAAATGCTAAACAAGTTATGTTGTGTTTGATATCTTGTTCCACTCAATCTATATGAATATGTGTATTTTGTGACTTAAAAGCGAAATAGCTAATGAAACGATTTAGTATTGTGTGTATGGACATCCTACTGTATAATTTATGAAATCATGTATTCTCTTGATCATTGGTAAGTTGGGTAGAAAGTATCTAACAATCTTGCTCGATCGGGTTCACTCGGTTGAGCATCGATCGCGCTTCCCGAAGTTAGCTCGTAGAACCACTCTATGGACCGCAGACAGGTCGAAGAGTGGGGTAGTTTTCTGGGTCGTCTCGATGTCATTTTCACGGCCCATTATGCGACCGCATAACCATTTCACGGGCCGCACTCTTGTCACATATACCGCTTTGGGATCGTTTGGAGGGAGGTTTTGCGGTGCATTATGCAACCGCAGAACAGGTCTCGGTGCATTATGCGACCGCAGAACAGGCATGCGGGCCCCATAGTGACCGCAGAACTGGTCAGTTCCTTTCTAGTTTTGGCACCCAAATTATGCAGCCGATATGCAGATCGCATAATCTGTTCCGGGGTTTCAATTTTGGGTTTTTTAAACCCGACCCTATTTCATTAAAACATAAGCCATAGCTCATTTTTAGCATATTTCTGATATTTTAGAGTGAGAGAGAGTTCCTAGAGTGGGGGAGTGACCTTCAACCTAGTACCTATCAATTCCTGCTCAATCATTGTGGATTAACAAGGGAGTCTTCATCCTAAAGGTAAGAATCTATGTCCTAGCTCTCAATTTCGAAAATTTAAAGAAAATGGAATAATTAGAGAGACAGTTATTGGGTGCGGGGCTTGTTGTCTTGCATGCATGTATTCTTGAAATATGTGGGAAGGTTGTGAGCCAAATATTGTAGAGAATGGGTTGGGGAATGATGGAATATTCCACAAAATGACCCTGAAACCTTAATGCACACCTTAATGCACACCTAGTGTTTGATAATAGAATGGGTTGGGGAATGATGGAATATTCCACAAAATCATCTTCCTAATTTTGGTCCAACTTATTTTATTTCTAAAATAGATTGAAGTTGCTAAGAATTTCATGTCATTTTAGAGTTTGAGAAGCTCAATTGACGAATGTTGGCTAAACCCCCTTCTTCTTAGAATCGAATCCCCGGTGTTCATGTAATTGGAAGTAAGTCCTTGATCATTATTGAATTGGCTATTGCTAATATGGTTGTGTTGAAGGATGTAAGTTCAATATTTATTCTAAANTGAAGTATGTGGGAAGGTTGTGAGCCAAATATTGTAGAGAATGGGTTGGGGAATGATGGAATATTCCACAAAACGACCCTGAAACCTTAATGCACACCTAGTGTTTGATAATATGCTCAAATGAATGAAAATCATGATCATCTTCCTAATTTTGGTCCAACTTGTTTTATTTCTAAAATAGATTGAAGTTGCTAAGAATTCCGTGTCATTTTAGAGTTTGAGAAGCTCAATTGAGGTATGTTGGCTAAACCCCCTTCTTCTTAGAATCGAATCCCCGGTGTTCATGTAATTGGAAGTAAGTCCTTGATCATTATTGAATTGGCTATTGCTAATATGGTTGTGTTGAAGGATGTAAGTTCAATATTTATTCTAAATTATCATGTCATCTTTCCATGTCACGACCCAAACCGATGGGACGCGACGGGCACTCGGTAACTTACTCAACCGAGTGCCAACGTAACGTATCTTTCTTATTATATCATCATGGGTAAGTGGGACAGAAGGGGTGTCATGTGATAACAAGAGTAAACACGAGGGGATACCCGACATAGAACGACCCAACCTAATATAGAAACTCATACCTGTGACTAACGGGCCTATAAGGCCAATGTGATCCATTATATACTTAAAATACAGGCCCACAAGGCCATACAAGTATTCGTATACATGACATCTGTCTACAAGCCTCTAAGAGTACATACTTATCATAAAGTTCGGGACAGGGTCCCGCCATACCAAACAATACACGTCTAAATCATACCAACCAAACAAGCAACTCCGAAGAAAATGGAGTGCACCAACATCTTCCGCAGAGCTGATAGCCTACTTGGAGGACTTCTGACATGTCTATCGGGACCTGCGGACATGAAACACTGCATCCCCAGGCAAAAGGGACGTCTTTAAAAATAATGTACCGAGTATGTAAGGAATAAAATTCAGTAAATAATAGACATGAGACAAACATGGATTAAAACACTCGACATGTAAGTCTGAATAGCTCTGTGAACCATTTCATATTTATAATGTCGTGCATATGCATATAAATGTCGTACCATGCATAGGTTTATGCGTACATAACATCAGCAAGCCTCTGAGGGCATCCCATCATATCATCTCGGCCACTGTGGGCAAATCATCAACGTATACCAGCTGACTAGGTGGTGGTGCGTGTATAACACCATAACCTTAAGGACTATGATATTGTGGTGCGTATATAAATGCCATATACATATAATATATACGTATATAATGCCATCTGTTCATGGGTCAATGTACATGTATAAATGCATGAAATGCATAAGAAATCCGTTAATAACATTTCTCGGAATATCATAAAAATAAATATGCCTTTTGGATAAACTTTATCCAATATGTAGTTTTTTCTGAGACCCATTAACAAAAACTATAATAACAATTCACATGGTGAATCTAGAATATAGACACCCCTAGTACTTCTATGAATAGAGTCATTTATGAAAATTGTGTGTTTACTCGTTTTGTTTGTATCATATGGATCATGCCAAAAGGAAAGAAGGGATATTCTGGTAACATACCTGAATAGAATCGCTTGACAATCCCTCTAACACACTTCAATTGTGACAACACGTAACAACGGATCTAAGTAGGGGAAAATCTGTATGATATTCTTGAGAAATACTGCACTGTACTCCCTTAGAATCACAAAATCCCGTTGCTATTATGCATTATAATTTCGTATGATATTTTTGCTTAAGATCGTTACCTTGCTGAATTTTTAATCCATCTCTCTTAATGAATTTGATCACAATACTGTATAACTTTTCTTGCTGAAGCTATCCGTCACTTTGAAGATGTAAATGTCTCCCGTTTTGTGAATTAAAGAAGTCTTTTGATAACATTCTTCAACCCAAAGAGACAAGGTGCTCATCTCTTGAAGTGTTGCCACCTTGCAAAGCGATTCAAGAGTCACTTAATGGATATCCATGTGGCTGCCACGTTGAGGATGGTGTTACCCTTAATCTTATCCACCAAACACCTTAATTATATTGTAATCTCCCACTAAAATCAATAATTACCCAATTATCCATATAATTAATATCTATCTCCAATTACTTATAATTCTACTCACTTTTAACATACTTTATACACCTTACTACCATGGTCATGTCGTACCTTGTATGGCACTATTCCTTAAATACCGGGTATTATAACTTGGACCGTATTTTATCCCCAAATTGTCAAACTTCGACTGAACTTATTTTCTTCGATTCGCTTCCCTCTCACCTTCACGAATTTACTCACCACTTGTTTGAAATAGCATAATATTTATAATCCCAAAAATAATCTCGTTCCCGAACTTACGTTGATTAACTTACGATGAAACCTTAACATACGAAAATGCGTGATGTAACATCTCATTTCCAAGATTCTATCAATTTAATTATGGCGTACTTTCACGTATGAAAACATGGGGTGTAACATCATTCCCCTATTTGGAACATTCGTCCTTGAATGTTGACTGATGCAGATATCGTTTTCATAACTATTGTCTTCCGAATACTTTATTACTCTCCTTTCCATCTAGGCAACTGTTCTGTGAATAATTCCAAAGGCCAGGGCATTCCCCCCCCCCCTCCCCCCCAATTTAGGATTCTTTCTCACACCACGACTTGTGTGCCTGTGCAACTCTTCTCTCCCTTTTCCTCCAACTTTTAGCCAATCTCTAGGCTTCACTTTGTGAACATATATAGAATTATGATAAGTTATCCCTTTGGGTGTCTATAGGTATACTTGAAGTTCTTCGCTCAGTACTTTGTTGACTTACGAATATTGTTATATCTTATTTCATAGACCCGGTTATCCCAACGCATGACTTTACTGCATCTAGGTAGGTCATACTATGTCATAACGCTTACTTTGATTTATCGTTACTGAGGTCTGCTACCAAACTCTAGGTTACTCTTGTTGCTTATCCCATATGTATCAATCTAGGTCCTTTAATGCTTCCTCATTACTGTTCATCTTAAGAATGGCAGCCTAATCTTATCTCATACTTTATAACTCTTATCCATCCATTGTTGATTTACATCAATATTGATTGACAATCTACCACTGATAACTTGACCTTCTATGTAATACTGCCGCTAGGGCTCACGTCTCATCGGGAAACATCTGAAATGATTAGACCGATCCACCTAGGGTGATACCATGCTGTCATAACCGTATTTCATAGAATCCCAACGTAATTCACCTTATGTGGGTATTTTAATCCTGTACAATTCATGAAATCCCTTTCATTTCTTTTCTTTCTATTTTTTCTTCAAATCATTACTCAATCGATGGCCCAAACATCATCCTTTATCTATCACAATTACACATCATTCTACTACCAGGGCAGCATTCCATCTCTTGTAAATGTTATTAGTCTTAAGACTCATTTCAGTTCATTCAGGCCATACTGAGTATTCTATAACTTAGAGAAACCATCAACTCTCTTATTTTCATGAGCTTAATCCCGAGGAGTTATCCATTATGGTCATCTTCTCACTCGCTTTTTCTCGTCCTTACTCCTGCCTTCCTAAAACTTTGTCGCTCTACCATACTTTAGCTTGCGACATACAAATATTTATTTATACTACTCGAAACCTTCCTTTAACTTTCTTGCACCATAGATTACCTTATGTTATTCTATAACATCAAGAGAGACATTACATCATCTATAACTCTTCATTACTCTCTTAACTAGACCTCTCGGTACATAGAAACCATCGGTTGGGAGATATGCTACTGACAATACCGCTATCATTCCTGGATACTACTATTCATAACCTTTTGCATTTGAGTATCTTGTACGTTGTTCACCTTTACCTTACTTACCTTAAAATCTCACACCACATCGTCTATCTGTTCCATGACCTCCCTTTCATATAGGTATCATTCACATCCACAATTTGAGGCTCTATTATAATACTTGCACCTTCGGTGCATACACAATCCAGTGGGAGCTTCATACTGACTTCTTATGAGGCCGGTACTCTTCTAACTAGCTTTATCATAGAGCCATTATAGAATATGGTTGTTGTACTATCTTTCTTGTACCTCTGATATTAAGAGTGATCCTGCAATGTTCTCAATCATGAGGTCTATAATTTTCTGGGTCCAATAATCAGATTCCTAATTTACTTAGTTGATGTAAATCTTTAGTTTTCCCTTCCCTCTGATCAACCTTTATGTAGGTTTAAGCTATCTCCCGATCTGCAACTCATGGTATTAGTTATTACTTTTGGCCTTTCATGGGCGCTATGGAATATCCATGATATAATCCTTTGTCTATGACCTGGGTTCAATTCTTTCTTTTAACTTATACCAGAATCTTCTACGGCTATATGATTGTCACATATATGTTCATGGATTATACTCCAAAATCTTAAGTGCGTTCATAACGTAACTAACTCTGGATCATTGATCGAATAATTCTTTTCGTTCCTTCTCAACTTTCTTTAAACGTAAGCTATTACTTTTCCTGGTCTTTCTGCCCCTTGTTGCGTGCATAGTTAGCTTATCTTAGTTCCCATGCATGCGGGAATGTTTGTGCAACTCCTATGGTGTCGAATATTACTTTGTTTTTTATTTCCTGTTCATTAGCCACAGCATGTGCCACTTTCCTTTGGAGTGCATACAATTTTGTAGTGAGACTGTTTTACATGACCATTTATTTTTAAAGTTACTATGCTTAGGTTGAAGACTTCTTTCTTATTTCTTGAGCTAGTCTTTCATTTTAGTACTTAGCGATGACCCTCTTACTCTTGTAAAGCTACGAGCTTATCACATCGTATACTTTAGGGAATTGTTGATGTTCTCCCTCGCCTATAATTTTCCATAGTTACTTATCTCCACGCCCTTGTGCTTGTAGGGTTGCTTCTGAACTAATATTTTGACTGTCTTCCTAGTGGGATAACACTCATATGGTACCTTTACTATCCCAACTCCTATCTCAATATTTCTCAAGGATCACAATGTCATATCTGCGAGACTGAATTCCCCATGCTGGGGTTCAC
Organism: Nicotiana otophora; assembly: GCA_000715115.1. Taxonomy (NCBI): domain Eukaryota; kingdom Viridiplantae; phylum Streptophyta; class Magnoliopsida; order Solanales; family Solanaceae; genus Nicotiana; species Nicotiana otophora. The sequence goes on along the minus strand of AWOL01S0004776.1, from coordinate 18,721 downwards.
TACGTTTATCTTGCATGATCTGTTGATTTGGTTGTATCCTCTTGTCTAGCCATAACTAGGCTTTTCCTGAATCAACTACTAACTACTTGTTGGCTCATTCTCATATTAATATTCCGCGTAATCTTTCTTGGGTTATTTCCTCTGTACTTCACTTAAGTCTCGCACTGGCTCCTTGTATATAAATAACATCTCAGTCAGGAACCCTTACTTCCTCTCCTTGATGCCGTGTTTGTATAATGTTATGGAATCGTTGCATATTTGTAAGATTTGAATAAGTTCAATCTCATCCCTTTCTCATTTTTATCGCATTCTTCCTTTACCATTCCATAGTTACTAGAACCACTTAATCCTGACTTAATGTCACATCATTTCATATTCCCCCCTTTAGGGGAGTACTAAGATTTATTACTATGACGATCTACCTATAGATGTTTTGCCTCTTCATCTTTGGCGTCTTTTCACATCATCGATGACCCTTACTTTCCTTGCGGTAATCCTTCTGTACCAAGGATAGCAAAAATCCTTACTGACAAGGGTGACACTTAGTGTAACTGGCACACATAGTCCCTTAAGCTTAATTTTGCTCACATTGCTTGCTTTATGGAAGCGTCTTCCTCAATGACCTTTGAAGGTTATTCTTCTGTCGTTCATTCTATTATCGCTGGAACACAATCAGAAATTCTCATAATGCCAACTATTATCAAATCACTCAGTCCCTAATTCATGTTTAGTTTATCTTGCTCAACAGCCCATACTGATTTCTATTACTACGGGGGTCTAAATTTTCCTTCTAGTAACCATGTTATAGTCACAAACTTATTTCTCGAAATGAGGATATGACTTTATGGCCTATATTCTTTTGTTGCCTCAAGGCCTGTCACCTCTCGTCTTTTCCTTTACTTGACGATTGACTCTGTAATACTGCCATTTTTTTTACCTACTATAATCATCCATGTATCACATCTTACTTATAATGCATCATTAACTCTCTTCTTATTTCCCGCTAACAGCTATGTCTATCACTTTATTCAGAAAATTTGAACAAGACATTCTTTTGCTTTTAGCTCCCCTTGCTCCATCTATTGTTTCTTTGGATTGCCTAACATTCTTTCTCTACTAGGGAAGGGAGCCACACTAAGGTAATATTTGTCCCTTCAAGGCTTCCAGTGCCTATCTTTGTAGAACTCATATCTAGTTGTACTATTTTAGAGTGCACCATCTAGGTGTTTCACAAGGAGATCTATTACAACATTTGCGCTATCCTTCGGAAGTATCAACTAATGGTAACAATCCATGCACCATTTTAGGTTACTCTAACCCCAACTTGATCCCAATATCCTATCCTTCTCTTAAACAATATCTATTAGCTCCCATAGGGCTTAACTGAGATGGGTGTGGCCAATTACACATACCTCTATTACTGTTGAAGGTAACTCAGAATGTTTATATATCTCTTCCTGAATTGTAAGTAATTATAATTTTTAATAGCCGAGTACCTCGTACCCCTCTTCATCTTTATTATTTTACTTGTTAAAAGCTTGTATCTACGTTCTGATTCTCTCGTTGCTTTGTACCATATGGGTGGATAGATATTCATGCCTTAGGGCTCCGTTTCCAGAAGCTCACACGTCTTGGTACAGCCATGATCTGCTGGAGACCTTACATTTACTCATCATAAGAATCATGTAAAATCGATTTTCTCTGACTAAACACTTCCACATCCACGTGCAATCTCTTACCAACTGTCTTTCTAGATGTAGATATCGTTGAATAAAATGGAATTTAGGAAATTGAGTTCATACAACTGAGCTATACAACACGATCTAGAGTGAGAGGAAATAGTGACAGTCCTAAATTCCCTGTACCCTCCTGCTTATTAGTGTGGTGCACAACACACCCATATACAAAACTCTACTAGACACGACATGTAGACTCCCTAGGATAGAATTGCTCTGATACCACTTTTGTCACGGCCCAAACCTATGCGCCGCGACAGGAACCCGGTACCTTACTCAACCGAGTACCAACGTAACGTATCTTTCTTATTACATCATCATGGGTAAGTGGGACAGAAGGGGCATCATGAGATAACTAGAGTAAACATGAGGAGATACCCGACATAGAATGACCCAATCTGATATAAAAACTTATACCTGTGATATACGGGCCTATAAGGCCAATGTGATCCATTATATACTTAAAATATAGGCCGGCAAGGCCATACAAGTATCTGTATACATGACATCTGTCTACAAGCCTCTAAGAGTACATACTTATCATAAAGGTCATGACAGGGCCACGCCATACCACACAATATACGTCTAAATCATGCTGACCAAACATGCAACTCCGGAGCAAATGGAGTGCACCAACATCTTCCGCTAAACTGATAGCCTACTTGGGGGTGTCTCGACCTATCTATCGAGACATGCAGGCATGAAAGGTAGCATCCCCAGGCAAAAGGGACGTTAGTACAAATAATGTACCGAGTATATAAGGAATAAAAATTAGTAAATAATAGACATGAGAGAAACATGGAGTAAAAGACTCGACATGTAAGTCTGAATAGCTCTGTGAATCATCAAGCCTCTGAGGGCATCCCATCATATCATCTTGGCCACTGTGGG
>AWOL01S0004773.1:36414-87114 GCA_000715115.1 Nicotiana otophora | reverse complement strand
TGATGACACCTAGTCTCTAAGACTAGGTAATCCTAACACTTACTGAATTAATAGCACATTTTAACCAATCAACTAGTAATCATGAACTAGAAATTTCTATATAAAGCCAACAAACCAAAGTAGATATATGACATCCCAAAACCAGTAGTACAAGTCATAAGCTCTACTGTATTCACTAAAACATCCCTAAATACGACTGTTCCATGATAGAAATAAACAGTACAAAGTAAAACTTCAGAAGGTGACTCCGAGGCCTACAAATGCGACGGCAGGTATACCTTTAAGTCTTCGCCGCATCTCACAATCAACTAACTAATGACCAACACGCTCCGAGGTTCCTAGATCTGCACAAAAATGTGCAGCAAATGTAGCATGAGTACACCACAACGGTATACAATAAGTATCAAGACTAACCTCTGTGGAGTAGTGACGAGGAACCGTCAAGACACCTACTAGACATAATAACCTGTACAAATATGGATATAAATCTAATAGGGAACAATATAAAGCTAAACATGGTGAAAATAATGTTACAATACTTGCAATAACAATCCGAAACAACAATTAACAACAACGAGCAAACAAGTAATAATGTCGTAAAGTAAGAAGAATACAGTTAAAGTCCGGTGAAACCAAGTAAGGGAAACTAGTAACAACCCAATAAAACAACTGCTTTCACACAAGGTTTATACACGAATTTTCCCGAGGTACCACGCCTCATAATCACATATCACGGGTCCTAAATCACGAACCCTAATCACTTGGCATCTTGTACCCACATTATAAATTACAACCACATGGATAACTCACGTGCTAGTATCATTAATACCTCATATCTGCACAGACAACTCACTTGCTAAGAGAGTAACAATATCCCAAATCCGCACGGACAACTCACGTGCTAACAATAATAATATCTCATATCCGCACGAACAACTCATGTGCTAACGGTGAAACTCATGCACAAAAGGCAGGTATACAAGAATACATGTAAAGGATCAATACATATCAAGGTTTGTCTTCTTGGACTGATATGAGTGACTAATTATAGTGTATGTTTGTGCAGATGTTCTATCACAGCTAGAGTCAACAAGTAAGATGAGAGACAATGAATGGAACGTAGGAAATAACACAACAAAACCGTAATATGCATGGCTCACACAAGGTAGGCACACCACTACACAAATATCATCAATAATAATGCCCACATGCCATCACAATGCATCTCAAATCATCCCCGACATAGCCCCTTGTCTCGCCGCATGCGCAACAATAAAGTAAATACCCTCATTGTCTCGAGACACGCGCATAATAATATTCCCACCTTATCTCGCCACATGCGCAAACCCACATATAAAATCTACCTTGTCATGCTGCATGTGCAAATATCAATAATAACAATAACATGGACAACTCACGAGCGAACACCCCGACAATCTTCTCAACAATACCACGTGTGCCAAAAACATAACAACACAATATAACAAATCACACCACATGTGCCCATATGCCACAACATTTCTTTAAAACAATAACAATACTACAACCACACATAGCCCTCGGTCAAGAACATTGAGTACAACAACAACGACAATAACACAGGAGTACGACAAGTAAATCAACACCAGAATTACAAAAACACAATGAAATGGAAGAATGAGCTCACGATGAAAGACATAACAAATAATAATGGCTTCAAATAAGAATAACTCAACACTGAGGGAGACAACCTGTAACAACGATATCAAATAAGAATAACTCAACAATGAGAGAGACAACATGTAACAACGATATCAAATAAGAATAAATCAACAATGATAGAGACAATATGTAATGCCGATATCAAATAAGAATAACTCAACAATGAGAGAGATATTTTGTATTGCACCCTATTTTTCACTAGTCAAATCAAGATTCAACTTGTGGTTTCTCTATTATTAATGAAAAAGAGTCTCCACCTAATATTTAAAGGTATACGAGGGTACCTATTTAATTACTAAAGTCATGTTGTTTATTAGTCTACTAACCGATGGGATTTTTGATAAGGGTTCTTGTTATTCTAAGGGAAAGGTGTTAGGCACCCCTTAAAATCTACCTGATGTAACTCCATATGACTTAGACTAGGTTAAAGGGTTAGTTGTTTGTATTATGTTTAAACTAGTGTTAAAGAGGCAGCATACTATGTATCTATTTTTAAGACTTAATACTTGAGAAAAGGGTGTGTGGTTTAAAAGACATGAGTTTTAGAATATATATATATATACACACACACACATGTGATTGAAGTATAATGTTTGTATTTATAAAAATATTAGGTGGGATTAATTTGTAAACATTTTAAATGATTATAGCTATTTATGTAACTATAGTGAAAATATTGTGGAGGAATAGGTTAAGATATGCCTTGGTTTTCAAATTCAGTTCTTTAAAGAAAATTGCTAGACTCCCCTTTAAACTGGGTGACATCATTTGTTCAATTTTATGGAGAAGCGTAGTTTAAAAGACCAATTTTAGATTCCACTTCAGGTTTTTGAAAAGAGAGGATTATCGCCTTTGCTAAAGCTGTTTTGTTCCCAAAAGACTTCATAAATTATTAGTAAAGATTAGTATAAACAATATTATAATTAATAAATTAAGGCTATCTATTACTATGTATAATATTTCTTTTAATCCTATATCTTTTAGGACTTGCCTAGATTGCCTACATGATTCAAAGAGGTAAAGTAAAGCATTCAATACGATATAATAATTGTTGTATACATGTGAGAGATAAAGACAACAAAATGCAGCAAAGGCAGTGAGGCAATAAAGTAGTAAAACAGTGAAGCAATAAAGCAATGAAGTAGTGAAGAGAAAGGATGAACTATGGTCTTGGGCCTAAAAGAGGCAGGCCCAATAATCATCGATAAAGGACAACAGTAGGCTCCAAACTTCCCAAAATGCAATGACGCGGGGCTTGGGCCTGAGTTCCTTGAGAACTCAGCAGGCACAATAATTGTACATGTTCAAAAAAAAACGAGAAGGTCATGAGAAAGTAATACTTTATATATATCCATACATGAAACATACGGGCAAATGACTTAAATAAAATATAGCAACTAGCAATACCTAAATATTAGGAAGGCCATACTAATGTGGTGGTTATGTATAGTGAGTGATTCACATTGAAAATCTTTCGTTGTCATTAAACACTAAACCAAAATGGAGTAATGAGTATCAATAAATTAAAGGCTAAGGGTAGAGTTCCACTCAAAGTCAAAGCACCCTTTGAATTTCCTAACAATTCAAAGTTCCCAAGGGTCTCAAGGCCCAGGGCCATGCTTGTGCCTGGGAGAGTAGCCAAACCAAGGGTTAAACTCTACTCCCAAATACCCCTAACCACTACTAGCTCATTCTTCCCTATAGGGTTTAAGTGCCAATAAGGCACTCTTAATGTAAACCAACCACTATAGCAATGCCATACCACAAAAATATAGACCTCTTTTAATAGAGTCCCATAGAATTCCATAGAGGCATAAGACAATTTATCTATATCAACACAATCATGTTCAGAACTAAGTAGGTGATTAGCACATTATTCAGTTCCCAAAGAAAAAATGAGTTTCAAACATACTGTCAATGTACTATTGAGGGATCATACATCTGGTACAAAACATCCTAAGGACAGAAAAACATAGTTCTAGTGTGTGACAACTCATGAATACATGCATGCATCTCAATAGCACCCAATCACATTAAACTACAAGTTGACGAAGCCTTGGCCCTTAAGTGTACACATGTTAACAATTACAACACATTGCAGGTTTATCACTACAGTTAATGCTTTTCAAAGAATGTAGTTCTAGATTCAGTTTAAACAGCTTCAAGGATGATACCAAATCATTAATATTAGTCATGAAGCACAAACTAACAATTTGAACAAAGCACTTAATGAGTATTGACAGAAGTTAAGGATAGTGAAACAATCAGAACTCCTACAGGGATTCACATCACAACTAGGATTGGTAAGGTCACTAATTGGAAATCATTATAATTATAACTCCTAAGGATATCAACAAAATCACAAATCTAATCAGAACTCTTAAAAGTGTTTAACAAGGTTTCAGATCAGTAATTGACCTATCTATCTCCTTTAAAAGTCTTAACTTTATATCAATCCTATTAAAATAAAGCAAATAGTCATGTTCAAGCAATAATGACAAGAGTTCTTTAGAGTCAAGACTTGTATACTTAAGATAATGCAATGGAGTTTTCAAAACAAAGTAGGCATACAATTGGTTAATCAAGCAAATACATTGGATGACATAGGGTCACTAGCATACACAGAAGAGGCTGAACAAATATTAGATCATGGAAAGTTACTATCAGGGCCATTATGTGAGTTCTAAAGGATATAAATGTCATCATATGGAGGGTGACATGCTAAATGTGTTTAGGATTAGACTTGAAGTATGAGGAGAAACTTAGCTTCAATATTTTAAATGGGCAAATGTATTATCACAACTTGAGTGCACTTCAATGTTTTTTATGAGTTAAAATCAATATAAGATAGCCTTAAAGAGGTCCAACTAATATCAATATGTGCTTACATATCAGTCATTAACCCAATCAAACGACTAACAGAATCACAGATATGCATAAAAGAGATGAGAGTGGACTCAGAGTTCATAACTAATATACTTGCACCATAATAGTAATTTGATATTCATTCAGAACAGAATTGTAGTCCATTACATTAAATGAATCAATGTGAGTGATGAATAATGTTCAAGGCAGGGGAAACTTCATGCTAAGTAGGCTTAACTCATATGCACAGATTGAAGATAAATGTTTGGACATGATGGAGCCCTATTCGACTTACCAACTTTATAATTGATATTCAATTGCAACAAACATGGGCATAACTTAATTCATGGAAGATGGGCTTGATCATAGTGGAACACACACAAACATAGTAGTTGAAGTTATCATAGAATTGACTTAGTTAACCTAATGAAACTATTTCATATAATGAGGCTCACAAATGTGATTAACCGTAAATATAAACACAAGATTTTCATAGCAATGACTCAAAGGTTGCTTCAGATGAACAGATGTTCATGTGAATAAGAAAAAACCTTAAACATTTTAACTTTTCATACTTCAATCGAGTAGTAAAGAATCAAACCTTGAGCATCTATATCATCTTAGTCAAAATCATCAAAACAACAACCTCAAGAACAAAACAACAGATTTTGCTAAACAAGAATAGTGTGGTAGGCATGAAGAATCGGTACTGAACATCCCTCCTGTAATTGTACATGCTCCCATAGCAATAACATATTTTGGTTCAGGCATCACAATAGAACACTAGAGGAATCTGAAGTTAGAACAAGTAAAGGAAACTATCAAGGCACATTAAAGAGCTTAATGGTATAGGCCCTTTCATTCAGAATAACAGTCATCAAGGTCACATAATAATTCAACCAAATTGGTTTAAGACTCATTAGTGGTCAACCATAAATCGGTAACAAATTATTATGAGCAATAACAAGTAGTCAAAAACTAATTACAATATTATAAATGAGATAAGTTAATAAAAGACAACAATAGATTCATGGTTTCGAAGAAAACAGTCAAAGGAGAGGGAGTGAAGGTATATTGACCTCCTTATATGCAACAGACCAAACAAGGATTCAACTTAGCCGTACAGGAGTCAAAGCTTCAAGATTTTTAGTAGTTAAAGAACTCAGAAACAAAAGGAGGACAAAAATTAATTAGAGAGAACCTAAGCTTTGAAATCTTAAGGTTTTAGACATCTTGTATTAGATTTTAGGCTCTTGTTAGGTCTGTTAGGTGAGAGCATTCAAAGATCTATTTATAATTCCATTTAATGGCTTAGGGTTCCAGATTCAAACTAGGATAGTGGAAGATGACAGATAGTAGATGGTGTGAGCATACTCGAGTGAAAACAGAGATGACAGTGGTGAGAATAAGGATAGCTTTTACCTGAGAGAGGAGGACTGCCTGTTGAGAACAGGAATCCACCGGATAAAGGCCCAATGTCTAGAGGTCTCTGCGCTTGACCTATGGACCAAGATAATGATGATGATACTGTAAAATGGCCATGCATGCCATCAATTTTGACAGAGTACAAAGAATCCCTAAGGATTCAACCTTGCACCGATTAGTCTAGGGTATCGAATTAGGGGTTTTGAAATTCAATCAGTTAAAATGGAAATAAAATCTCATGCTTCATAGCCTAGGGACGAGGCGATTGACTCTGCCAGTTGGATTTGAGAATAAAGATAAAATGGTGCTTCAATTTTAAGGTCCAGGTTCTGGCGATTCAGATTTGGCGAACAAAAAGGAAAGTCAGTGGGATTCGTGGATAAGGAAGTAGGAAAGGACAATTTGATAAGGGATTTCATGACCTTGCACATATTTGTGCAAGGTCTGTTGACTAACATTCATGAGGGATTGAGAGATAAGAGAGGGAAAGAGGAAAGGAAGGCGGCCGTGGTAGTGGCAAATGAATTAGGGTTAAGGGATGGGGGTTGGCCGTCTCTTAGTTAAGAATGAGAGACGAGATCCGGGCCGTTGGATATGATGATCAACCCGGATAGTTCAGGCACTTAAGGGTTTTGAAGAGGAATTTTGGTAGCCGTCGCATTTTAGTATTTTGACGATGGAGATGAAATCTCTGGGCGAGTGTTTTAAATTAAAGGGAAAACGAAGATAAATTGTGAACCATTGATTGGAGAAACAGACGACTTAGATTCATTGTGCTTCTTTGTGAGTGTTATGGTGAGATGATGTGGCATGAGCGGATAGGCTTAGAGGGAGTGGCATGGATTGCCAAAGTGGAGAGTGAGGGAATTAGACCTGGGTTAGTTTTTGGAGCGGGCTAGTGCATTGGGCCAAAATTGATTTAAAACATAACCAATCTTCATTTAGTTAAAGAATTACAACCATAGCCCTTTGTCTTTTAACCCTTTTAAAATTAATTTAAATAAACCTAATTTTTTCAATAAAATATAGTAAAATTATAACTTATCAAATATACTACTAATTATTGCAATCAGTTATTTATAAAATACTTAATTTTCTAAATTATAACACTAGTTTTGTATTATTAGCATAGTGATCTAGTTAACTGGAAATGAAGGAATAATCTGTTAAATTAATTATAAAGCCTATGTAATGTTTAGTAAAGTTATTTTAATAATCTTAAAATAGTAAGTATACATGTAGTTACATAATACTAATACTAGATTATTAATTTCAAAACTAATATTTAGTTAATTTTGTAAAATATGTATTAATTGATTGAATTCATTGTAAATTATTAAGTTTAAATAAATTAATTTTAAAAGGGAGGGTCAAAATTGGCCGTCAATAATGTGTAACAATGATATCAAATAATGATAACTCAATAATAAAAGATATAATGTGTAACAACGATATCAAATAAGGATAACTCAATAATAAAAGATATAATGTGTAACAACGATATCAAATAAGGATAACCCAACAATAAGAGAGATAATGTATAACAGCGACATCAAATAAGGATAACTTAACAATAAGAGAGATATCATGTAAAAATAATTTCAAATAAGGATAAGTCAACAATGGAAGAGATAACATGGCAATAAAGGAGGCAGCTATTTCAATTAAAGCATATAGGAGTATATCTGGCAATAAAGGGTGGAACATAAACCAATCAACTTCAAATAAGGCATGTAAGGGTAAATGTAGCAATGGAGAATATAACATGATAGGGCAGCTTCATTTTAATGTGCATAAGAAACCTAAGAGTCTAAAATAGTCAAATTTCCACATATAGGATGTGTACACACTTATAACCTTGTGTACACGTCTTTTACGTAGTTTAAATAGTGCAAACATATCAATTCCTATGGGATAGTTCTCCCATACAACGTTAGGCAAGATACTTACCTCAAAAGCCCTCAATCAATACTCTAAAATAGTTTTTCCCTTATAATTCACCTTCGCTCAATTCAAATCTAATCAGAATTAACTTAATAACATTAAATAATGTAAGATATATCAATTCTAATAAATAAGGCTATAATATTTATATAATTCCTCAGAAGTCAACAAAAGTTAATCCCGGGTCCGCCCGGTCAAAACTCGGGTCCAAGGGTAGATTCCGACTACCCATAATCCTACGAGTTCATATATGTATTTTGTTTCAAAATCTGAGTTCAAATTGACTCTAAAAACTCAAATTCTCATTTTTCAAAACATAGAGAAAGTTTCTGAAAATTTCACTTTGATTCTCATAATTTTGATGTTAAATCTCATATATAATCATGTAAAATAGTTGGAAATTGATCAAAATCACTTACCCAAAGATTGTAGATGAAAATCTCTCTTCCAAATTACCTCTTACAGAGTCTAGGGTTCCAACATATGAAAATGAGACCAAATTCCCATCCCTCAACTTATATATCCATTTGCAGGTGTCAATGCGACCTGGGGTTCGCAAAGGTGAACATTTGATTAATGAATGTACCCCTGCTTCTTTGAATCCAATTATGGACATTGATCATATTCAAGCCTATGCACAGAACTTGGAGGATCATAAAAAACAGTAGCGAGCCGCCCGAGAGAATGACCGGGGCCAACATAAGAGAACTCAGTCCACAGGTGATACGGGAGAGTCCCGAGGTGAGTTTAAACCATTGATTACCCGGCATCCATCTTATTTGGCGACTATTTCACCATCATAGTTCCAAGGCCAGCGTCGTGATCAGACCATTTATTTAGCTCAGGGTCAGAATTCCCGAGGACAGAGCTCACGATACAATGGAGATCCTAAAAATATGGGACCCCCGATGCCGTATTATGGTCGATGTGTTAAGAATCATTTTGGGCCATGTCACCAAGGTTTGGATTTATGTTATTCATGTGGGCAACCCGACCACATCATCTATTTTTCCCGATGAGAGGTGGGAGTAGTATGATGCGGCCAATACGATCAATAACATCTTCTTCTTCATCGGTATACCCTCATGAGCAAGGTATTCAATGATCGGTTGTTTTGATGTTGGCGAGATGAAATTATTGGGTCCTGATTTTAGTGCAACAAGCTGTAAAGAAGGTGGAAATGATTCAAGATCGATTATTGATCGCTTAAAGTAGACATAAATCCTACTAAGATACTCGACGTCGAGATTTTGAATTCTCGGTGGGAGACTGGGTATTCTTCAGGGTGTCGCCTATGAAAGGTGTGATGAGGTTTGACAAGAAAGGTAAACTCAACCCCCGATATATCGAACTATATCGAATTATTCTGAGAATTGGTCAAGTGGCTTATGAGCTTGAGTTGATCCCATAATTGGGAATAGTGCATCTATTATTTCATGTATCCATACTTCGTATGATTTTACATACTCAGTACATCTTTCGTACTGATGCCCCTTTATTTTGGGTGTTGTGTCCATGCCCACAGGTAGATCCAGTGACATCTCTCCTCAGTAGGGTGCACATTTAAGCTGTTGGTTGTCGCACTCCACTTCTACGGAGTAGATGTATAGAAGTCGATAGGTACCGAAGCATATATTTCTATGTTTTAAGTATGTGGGGCTCCTATCCCGACCAAGTTGCATATCATCGTACTCTTAGAGGCTTGGAGACTAGTGTCTAGTGTTTATGTAAATATGGTTATGACTCTGTTAGTAACCGATATGTATATATGTAAGATGTTAAAGTTTATTCCACAGTCAGTTATGAGTATTTTTAAATTTTGGTATTATACTTGGAGGCCTTGTTGGCCCAGATTTCATGTTAAAGGGTCTAAGTATGGACGTTGGTTCGCACGGGCCTTCGATCGTTGTTGTCCGTCGCACCTCTCGAGGTTGGGGTGTGATAAGGATTTTCTAGATCGATGACATGAGATGCTTCACAATTTGGGTTTGGTAGATTCCAATGAGGTGGACTTCACTATATTTCAGTTGAAAGGGGCCTGCAGGAGATGGTGGAAGAATTATGAGATGGGCAGGCCAGTGTTTTCATCTCCTCTTACTTGGACTCAGTTTTCAAATTTGTTTCTTGAGAGATACATCCCACTCACCAAGAGGGATGAGTTGAGAGGCCAGTTCGAGCATCTTCAGCAGGATCATATGTTACTGAGTCTGAGGTGAGATTCACATAATTATCTCGTCATACATCTCGGTATGTCATACAGATGCTTTTGTATTGTTTGATCCAGGGTCTACTTATTCGTATGTGTCATCATATTTTGCTCCTTATTTGGATATGCATCATGGTTCTCTTGATATTATTGTTAATGTATCGACACATGCAGGTGATTCTATTATGGTAGATCATGTATATCGATCTTGTGTGGTTACCATTTAGGGTTATGAGACTAGGGTTGATCTTCTGTTGCTTACTATGGATGATTTAAAGTAATTTTGCGTATGGGTTGGCTATTTCCGTATCATGATATTCTTGATTGTCATGCTAAGAATGCGACGCTGGCTATGCCGGGATACCAAGGTTAGAATAGCGGGGTTCTCCTTATCATACCCCTAGTAGGGTGATTTCATTTCTGAAGGCTAAACAGATGGTTAAGAAGGGGTGTTTGGAGTATTTGGCTTTGTTAGGGACATTAGTGCTGAGATTCCTAATGTTGATTCAATTCCACTAGCGAGGGAGTTCCCCGATGTATTTCATATAGACCTACCGGGCATTCCACCAGATAAGAAAATTAATTTTGGTATTAATTTGGTGTTGGACACTCGGCCTATATCTATTCCACTGTATCGCATGCTCCAACCGAGTTGAAGGAATTGAAGGAGTAGTTGCAGTAGTTGTTGGATAAGAGATTTATTACACCGAGTGTTTCTCCTTGGGGTGCGCTAGTGTTATTTATGAAGAAGAAGGATGGTTCCCTGAGATGTACATTGATTATAGGCAGTTGAATAAGGTCATTATCAAGAACAAGTATCCATTACCTCATATTGATGATTTGTTTGAGCATCTTCGGGATTCTAGGGTGTTCTCGAAGATTGATTTGAGATTATGTTATCACCAATTGAAGATTAGGGCTTATGACATCCCTATGACTGCTTTCAAGACTCATTATGGACTTAATGAGTTCTTGGTGATTCCCTCTAGTTTGACGAATGCCCCAAAAACTTTCATACATTTGATGAGCAGTGCATGTCAACCATATTTTGATTCTTTTGTCATTGTATTCGTTGATGATATCTTGGTATATTCCCGTAGTTGTCAGGAGCACGAGCAACATTTGAGGATTGTGCTTTAGATTCTGAGGGAGAACAAGTTGTATGCTAAGTTCTCAAAGTATGATTTTTGGTTGGAGTTAGTGGCATTCTTGGGTCACGTGGTGTCTAGTGATAGAATCAAGGTGGACCCGAATGAGATTGAGGGTGTTCAGAGTTGGCCTAGACCTTCTATAGCTACAGAGATCAAGAGTTTCTTGTGTTTGGAAAGATACTATCGTTGCTTTGTGGAAGGGTTTTCATTTATTGTAGCTCTATTCACCAAGTCGACTCCGAAGGGCTTTGTTAAGATGGTCTACCGAATGTGAAGAGAGCTTTCAGAAGCTCAAGATTGCTTTGACTATAGCTCCCATTTTGATGTTGCCCTCAGGATTGGGGATGTATATTGTCTATTGTGATACTTCATATGTTGGCCTTGGTTGTGTGTTGTTGAAGGATGGTAGGGTGATTGCCTATGCGTTGCGCCAGTTGAAACCACATGAGAAGAACTATCTAGTTCATAATTTGGAGTTAGCAGCTATTGTGCACGCACTCAAGATTTAGATGCATTACTTATATGGCGTGTCATGTGAGGTTTACACAGATCATCAGAGGCTTCAACATTTTTTCAAGCAAAAGGATTTGAATTTGAGGCAGCAAAGGTGCTTGGAGTTGTTAAAGGATTATGACATCACTATCTTATATCATTTGGAGAAGGAGAATGTTGTAGTGGAGGAGTTTTAGAAAGACAGAGAGTATGGGGAGTTTGGCATGTATTCTATCTATGGAGAGGCCTTTGGCTATGGATGTTCAGGCCTTGGTTAAGACAAGTGAATCCATATGATCATTTTGACGTCGTGATAGTTGTCCATCCAAGCACATTTAGACACCAAATTTTAGAAACTCCAATAATCAGCATCCCAATAATTCTTGAATTACACCATAATATTCCAAACAACTCACTCCTATTTTTCATTATTTATCCTTGAATACTCTAAGTGTTCAATATACAAGCTTACTCTGTTGTTTTGTTGTAATGACTCAATAGGTTGTTTTGAGTTCTAGCATCTCGTTTTATGATTTGAGACTTCTCATATGTACATTTGATGTTTTATGACTTGCGAGTATGGGTGATTTTTGTCCCAAGAGGTTTGGAAGTGATTTGGAACACCTAGTTCCTAAATGGAAGCTTCAAGTTAAGTGAGTTGACCAAGATTTGATTTTTGAGTAAATGGACCTGGAATAGGGGTTTGATGGTTACAATAGGTTGGTATGATGATTTTGAACTTCTACGTATGTTCGGATTTGATTTTGGAGGTTCCTAGAAGAATTCCATACCATTTATCGAAAGTTGACAATTTGAAAAACTTAAGAGTTCATAAGTTTGACCAAGAGTTGACTTTAGTGTTATTGGACTCCGATTGGTGTCCTGAGACTTCGGATGGGTCTATAGTTGAATTGAACTTGCGCACAAAATTTGAAAGTAATTTGAAGTGTCTAAGGGTGATTTGTACACTCTTTTAAAAGAATGAAGATTTAAGAACTTACGAGAAGTTCTATTTTGTTTGAGCCTCGTTTCATTGTTGTGATGTTCCCATGGGTGTTTTGAGACTTTGGACAAGTCCATATAGGGTATTGGGACTTGTCAGAAATATTAGATGGAGTCCCGAGGGTCTTGGTGAGATTCGGCGCATTTGGATCAAGTTTTGAAATTGAAATGTAGAATTTGTAATTTTCTGCACTTAACCTGACTTCACTAAGAGAACTGTTCAAAATCTATAAGGAATTGGGTGAAGATGCATTTATAAAAATTGTATCACTTTGAATCTAGTTTACAAAAATTTAAATTGTTTAGTATTAAGACATATAGATGGAAAGTTATGATTGTTTTAGTAAAGGAGGGGCAACATTGTCATTTTTGCTAAAGTTTCTGCACTTGTATATTTAACCCCATTTTGTATTTGAACTTTATTTTTTATTATTTTGAGAGCTAGAGAGCTTGGATTGAGGTAATATTTTGGGGAGTTCTGATTTACTTCATTGGGATAAGTAAATCTAACTCGAATTTATAAGAATTATATAAATATTACATTAGATCAACTTCAATATATGGATTTGAGCAAGAGAAAACGATTTTTAACCAAAATTAAAGAGAGAGGATTTTGTGGTTTTGAGCACCTATTCGGAATCGGTTTTGGAAATAAATTATATATTTTGGGCTCAGGAGGTTATGGGTCATGGGATATGGCCTTGGACTTGGGTTTTGACCATGTAGACCTAGGTTGACTTTTGTTGACTTTCTGAGATTTGATTAAAGATCAAAGTTTTGTTGTTTGGAGTTAATTTCTATGATTTATTTAACCCGATTGGGTATTATTTGGCTAGATTTGAGCCTTTTTCTAAAGGAAAAGAGATTTTGAAAGATTGATTTGGCTTGCAAAGATAAGTGTCTTGCTAGACATATTTTGAGAAATTTCTTTCTAATAAATAATATTATTTGTTACATGCAGGGAGGGGGGATGGGATGATTATATACGAGGTGACAAGCGTATATGCATGTACCATGGTTATTCATGCTCGAGGTAGATTGTAGATTATTTATGCCTTGTTTGGTTATGTGTTCTACTTGTTCTATGTTTTACTCGAATGAATGACTATGTAAGCACAATAAGCCACGCTAGATATAATATTTAGGTTAATGATACCGTATTTTGGACACAATGAGCTATTCTTGAGATCTTTGAAGTACTTGGTTTGGCCGTAGTCATACATATATTATGAATATACATTCCTACTTGTTATTCTTGTGATATACTGATGTTGGGCATATTTTTATATGTTATAATGNTTCTATATGTTATAATATTTACTTACTCATGTTTCAACCGCTTTTTGGTGCAATTTGATCTTTAAAATGCCCAACATGGGTTAATTATTGGTTTTATGACTAATTGATTTGTGTGTGATGATTTAGGATGTTTGAAGTGCAAAAATATGAAGAAACGGTGCTCCAGCCATAGGAGAAGAGGTTGGATGTCGCATCCAATCTCGAAAAAAATCATATTTTGAGCACCCTTAGCAGTGAAGTCGGGCCAAGACATCCACACCTGGGCAAAACAGAGATGAAGGAACAAAAGGTGGATGCGAAGCACCCACCCTAGCATGCGAAGCTGAAGAAGTGGAAGTTGAGGTGACCACCCCAGCATCAATCTATGAAGCTGAGTCAGATTAGGAAAAGGAGAACTTTGGCAACTTTTATACACAATATATAACCCAAAAATTCCTCTTTTAGGTCATCGAACACATTGGGAAGCGGAAAAAAACCACTACAAAGCTTGGAAACCACATAATTCGTCTTGAGTTCTTACGTTTTCCTTATTTTATTAATTTTTATGTATTCTTGGGAATTACTTGAGATTGTTACCATGAGAATGCATGGCTAAGAACCCTATTATTCTGGGGTTATAGGTGCTACATGAATGTTGACGTTTGATGTTTAAATTGACGATTTTGAGTTTATTATGTTGGATTGTTTATTTAATTCTATTTTTAATTATTTTGCTGAGTAACTAACATTGAAATACTATCTATGAATCTAGAGTTGAACTCGAAAGTGCGAATTCTAGATTGCATATAGAATTAAATAGAGCAAGTTCTTGAACCCGAGCATCGTTGAACGAATTCACAATTAGGATAGAAATATACATAATTGCCTTGCTTGGTTGAAATACAAGAATTGTAAATGCATTTTTGTTAGTCTTAATTTCATAGACATATAGGCATTGAGTTAGCTTGAATAGGCGAGTAAGAACTCGACAGATTCTTATGAGTAATATCAACCCTGTCAATCAATCCAAATAAATCAATTAGTCATTTTAAGCCAAGAACGCAACATGATTGTTAGTGTCACGACCTAAAATCCGACTAGTCGTGATGGAACCTAACCCACCCGCTAGATAATCCACTCAACCACTAACCAATTCTAATAATAATTAATAAAGCAATTTAAGTAAATAATTATCTTAACCTTATAAATTTCCCAAGAGCTGGTAGTACAAATCATGAGCTTCTAAGAATAGAGTTTACAAAGCTGGTATGAAGTAAATACATCATATGTTTGAAAAGTACATAAACAGAGTTTTATGAATCAAAGGCTACCATGAATAAGAGGCAGCTACAACAAGAATGCAAGTGCATCTTCAGATCCAGCTCCCAACGAACACAACAACATCAGTAGCCAACATCTGCACACAAGGTGCAGAAGTGTAGTATGAGTACAACCGACCCCATGTACTTAATAAGTAACAAACCTAACCTTAGGTTAAAAGAAGTGATGAGCCTGTACCAAGGTCAGAGTCCAACTCCAATAACCAACAACAGTTCATAACAACATAAATCAATTAATAAAAGAAGTAACTCAAAGAATAAATGCTCAGTCAAATCATGATTTCTGAAAATAGTTCTGCCTTTCAAGTGCATCAGTTAAAATCCCAAGTCGTTTACCGAAGTTGCCAAAAATATAAGTAAGTTTGAAAAAAATAATTTTTCCCAAAACAAAATTCCTTTCAATAATAATAAGATGTTTCATTTTTCTTTCCAGATAACAAGTGTAAAACAAATGCATCACGATACCCATCTGCCAACATGTGTGAGAAATCAGGAATGATGTAATATCGTATAACATGAGGAAACATACATCTCTATTCATGTATGTCATGTGTGCATGTCAATGCAATGTATCTCAGAGATGAACTCATATGCTTACTCTCATAGTATCAATTAAGTCAGTCCTCCTCATCACTCAGTCCTCACAGTCACTCAGTCCTCACAGTCACTCAATCCTCCCAATCACTCGGCACTCGCACTCAGTAGGTACCTGCGCTCACTAGGGGTGTAGGGTGTGTGCAGACTCTGGAGGGGCTCCTTCAGCCTAAGCTCTATAATCTGCACAGACAACTCCGGTGCTGCACGGACAACTCACGTGCTATAGTATCAATATTTGTATCTACACGGACAACTCACGTTCTATAATAAGCCAATTTGGCCTGCTGCGGCGTGCAACCCGATCCCATAATAATAAAGTATACAAAGCCAATATGGCCTGCTGCGGCGTGCAGCCCGATCCAATAATTATCCTCACAATCAGGCCCTATGCCTCACTCAGTCATAAATCTCTCCAGTCTCTCTCTCATGGGCTCACAATGTCATGCAAATAGCCCGAGAATGATGATATGATGTATCAATAAATAACAACAGAGACTGAGAAATGATATGTAATGAAATGAATATGACTGAGTACAAATTTTCAATTTAAACAAATAATTCACAGCAATATGACCCCTGCGGGTCCCAATAATACTGACACATAGCCTCAACTTGAAATTTATTATGATTCTCAGCTAAATTTCTTTAACACATAAAACTGTATAGAAAATGCCAAGATTATTTGACTACAAAATTCCACGGAAACAATTACGTCCCAATTTCTATGGTGCACGCCCACATGCCCGTCACCTAGCATGTGCGTCACCTCCAAACAATTCACATAATATGTATTTTCAGGGTTCATACCCTCGACTCCAAGATTAGAAGAGTTACTTACCTCGAACAAAATGAATCCAAGCTAAACAATGCTCTAGAAATCTCATTGTGTACGTATCAACTTCTGAACGGATCGAATCTAGCCACAATTAATTCGATTCAGTCAATACCAATTATTGTAATCAATTCCATAAGGAAATACTAATTTTCCAATAAAAATCTGAAATTAACTCAAACATTGCCAGTGGGGCCCACGTCTCTTAACCCGACAAAAGCTATAAAATATGAATGCCCATTAAATCACGAGTCCAACCATACAGATTTTACTCAAATCTGACATCAACTCGACCCTAAAATATTCAAATTAAACCGAGAGGGTTTTCACCATTTTTCAACTTAATTCACCAATTAAATGTTAAAAACAACCATAGATTCGAGTAATTTGACCAATATTAAGTTAAAAACACTTACCCCATTGGTTTCCTTGAAAATCTCCCAAACATCGCCTATTCCCGAGCTCCAAATCAGTAAAAATGGAATATGGGACGAAGTCCCATTTTCAGAACTTAAACTCTCTGCCCAGTCATTTACTCTACGCGATCGTGGACAATCTCACGCGATCACGAAGTACAGTTTACCCCTGACCAGTTTTAACCTTACGCGATTGCGGACCTGACCATGCTATCGCGATACACAACTTCACAGACCTACGCGATCGCGAAGCACAAACGCGTGACCTCCACTTCTACTTCACTTTTTCTACGCGAACACAGTCATAAGGGCGTGAACGCGATACCCAGACCTTACAAAGGTTCGCGAACGCGATGTCACTGGCACGAATGCAATGAAGGAAAATTGTTAGCTCCTACGATACAGTACGCGATCGCGTCCCAATCTTCGCGATCGCAAAGAAGGTTTGAAACACCAACAAACAACAGCTACCAGCAGTGCCAAAATGAAGGAAAATATTCCGAATACCATCCGAAACACGCCAGAGGCCCCCGAGACCTCAACCAAATATACCAACAATTCCTAAAACATGATACAAACTTAGTCGAATCATCAAATCACCTCAAAAACAATATGCTAAAACCACGAATTATACCCCAATTCAAGCCTAATGAACTTTGAAATTTCAAATTCTACAAATAACGCCGAAACTTATCAAATCACGTCCGATTGACCTCAAAATTTGCAAACAAGTCACATTTGACATAACGAAGCTATTCAAATTTCCAGAATAAGATTTTGACCCAGATATCAAAAAGTCAACTCCCTGGTTAAACTTCCTAAAAAATTCAACTTTCGTCATTTCAAGCCTAATTCTACTACGGACCTCCAAATAATTTTTCGAACACGCTCCTAAGTATAAAATCACCATACGGAGCTACTGGAATCATCAAAATTCAAATCTGAGGTCATTTACATATAGATCAACATCCGGTCAACTTTTTCCAACTTAAGCTTTCGATTATGAGACTAAGTGTCTCATTTTACTCTGAAATCCTTCCGAACTCGAACCAATTACCCCGACAAGTCATACAATAACTGTAAAGCATAAATTGAGCAGTAAATAGGGTAACAAAGATGTAATGCTCAAAATGACCGGCCGAGTCGTTACAGTTAGCTAGCCTGTGACCCTGAAATATCATCTCCTACTGTTTGTTATCCAAAATGGCTTAAGTGTTGTGGTTGAATCCTAGTTATTTCATTGATTGATAGTTTCTTAGGTAGTAAATTAGTCACTAATACATTTTGTGAGAAATATCTTGAATCTATAAGTTAATAGAGTTTGAATAAGTTAAAAGTTAATCATAAGTCTCCGTGGGAACGATACACTACTCATTACTTCATTACTTGACGACTACGTATACTTGCGTGAGTGTGTTTGGTCGCAACAAAGTTTTGGCGCCGTTGCCGGGGACTTAGAAATTATCTACTTGACTGAGTTAAGCTTTTATTAGTTATTTGTTTAAGTTTTTATTTTTAGTTTGCCTTATTTGTGTTAACGCATACTCTTTTCTTGAATGCGGGGTGGTAGAAACGCAAACAACCTCCTTCCCCTTGATCCTGAAATTGAACGAACACTTCATAGAGTGAGGAGGGAAGTCGAAGCTAGAACTAGAATAGAAATAGAGTTGGCCATCGTAGTTCAACCACAACCAATAAAGATGGAAGGTAATGAAGAGAGTCAAGTGATAGAATTCGCAAGGCCCAATCTTGCTAATATGACTCAGGATATTGTGAAGCCTGATATCACGAGTCATTTTGAACTCAAACAGTACATGGTACAACTGATTCAATCCACAGGGCAATATGTGGGTCTATCGCATGAAGACCCACAAAGGCATATTCAGAACTTCCTGGAAATTACGGACACTTACAATTATCCGAACGTTTCCAAGGACTATGTCAGGCTGATACTATTTCCCTTTTCACTACTGGGGGAAGCTAAGGAGTGGTTGCAAAAGGAGCCTGCAAGGAAATTCTTAATCAAGTTTTTCCCAACTAAGAAGACAAAGTCGCTGAGGATCAAGATTCTAGGGTTCTAACAATGGGATGCCGAGACACTTCATTAAGCTTGGGAAAGATACAAGAAGCTACTCAGAGACTGCCCGCATCATTGTCAGACTGATGAGGTGTTGGGTCATACTTTTGTTGATGGGCTAGACGAGACATCAAAGATGAATCTTGATTTAGCTTGTGGGGGTAGTTTCATGGCGAGGTCGTATAGTGAAATCCAACTCCTGCTAAATAACTTCACTATTAATGATCATAATTAGCAAGGAGATGGGGACTCACAAAGAGCAATTAAATAGAAAGGAGCCGGTGTAGTTGAGCTTGATGACTTCTCAGCCATGAAAGTAGATATAGAAAAATTAACAAATCAGTTGAATAGAGTGACAATGCACCAAACACAACAGATGCAACATGTACAACATATGTCTACTTACTGCGAACTATGTGGTCACAGTCACACGAGTGACATGTGTCCCACGAATCCTGAATCTATCTACTATATGGGGCAACAGAGCAGAGGTCCGATGAACCAGCATGCACAATATGGGAACACTTACAACCCAAATTGGAAGAATTACCCTAACTTCTCTTGGGGTGGAAATCAGCCGACTCAGAATCATTATCGTTTCCAAGGAAATTTCAATCAACCTCGTAAGTCACCCTAGAAAATAGAAGAGAGTAGATGGGGCAGTTAGCATCGAATTAAAATACTAGGACTGCATGTGCTCTTCCTAGTGATACATAGAAAAACCCTCAAGTTAATGCAATTACACTCAGAAATGGGAGGGAATTAGAAGAAGTGCCAAAGAAGAGAAAGGACAAGCCTACAACTAAGGGGGGATTGTTTCCTAAAGCAACACACGAGTCAAAGAAAGATGATACAAGTTCATAACCAGTGAATACTGCAAGGCCACCACCACCATTCCCTCAAAGATTGCAGAAGAAGAATGGTGATCGCATGTTTAACAATTTCTCTCTATGTTGAGCTAGGTTCAATTGAATATGCCACTGATAGATATATTTCGCGAAATTCCAAAATATGCTAAGTACATAAAAGATATATTGGCTCACAAAAGGAGATTGACTGAATTCGAGACAGGAGCACTTACTGAGGAGTGCACTTCAAGGGTCTAAAGCAAGCTTCCTCAAAAGCTTAAGGATCCTGGCAGCTTCACTATCCCTGTGGGAATTGGTAATATCAATGTGGGTCGTGCTCTTTGTGATTTGGGGGTGAGCAAAAATTTGATGCCCTTGTATTTGGTCAAGTAATTGGGTCTAGGAGCTCCAAGACCAACCACTGTGATGTTGCAACTAGTTGATATTGATGTTGCAACTAGCTGATAGGTCCATAGCCTACCCTGAAGGAGTGATTGAAGATATGTTGCTGCAAATTAGGCAATTGATCTTCCTAGCTGACTTCATTATCCTAGATTATGAGGCTGATGGAGAAGTTCCAATCATATTGGGATGACCTCTCTTGGCTACATCTGATGGGATTATTAAAGTGAGAGAGGCAAAAATGATTATGAGGGTGGACAATGAGGAAGCAGGTTTTAATGTCTACAAGGCAATACAACTTCCCCGCCATTTTGAGGAGCTCTCTATGATATTTATTGTGGAGGTGGACGAGCAGCTTATTGACATGAGTGTATATCTAGACGATTCTCTAGAGAAAGCACTCATGTTGTTCGATAGCTTGGAGATTGATGATGAGGTTGAGGAGATGATATATATCCTAGATGCATCATGTGATTACATGAAGGGATTAAACCCTTTTGAGCCCCTGAATAGGCCAAGTGGTCCTCTTCCAAAGTTGTCGATCGAAGAAGCTCCAAAATTGGAACTTAAACCCTCGCACCCTCACCTTCAATATGCTTATTTGGGTGGTTCTGACACTTAACCTGTTATTGTTTCCTCTGACTTGTCTAAATTGCAGGAAGAAAAGCTGTTGAGAGTGCTACGTGAGCACAAGCGAACCAATTGGGTGGACGATGTCTGATATTAGAGGCATTAGTCTAGCTTTCTGCATGCATAAAATCCTCATGGAGGACGGACACAAGCCAAGTGTAGTGCAACAACGCCGCCTAAATCCATTCATGAAAGAGGTGGTAAAAAAAGAAGTGATTAAGTGGCTTGATGTAGGTATTGTATTTCCAATCTCTGATAGCAAATGGGTAAGCCCCGTCCAATGTGTGCCTAAGAAGGGGGATGACTGTAGTTGTTAATGAAAATAATGACTTGATTCCTACAAGAACCGTGACTGGGTGGAGAATTTGTATAGATTATAGAAAATTGAACAATGCCACCCAAAAGGACTACTTTCCCCTCCCCTTTATTGACCAAATGCTTGATAGATTAGCTGGCCAGGAATACTACTATTTCCTAGATGGCTATTCAGGGTACAATCAGATTGCTATAGCCCCAGAGGATCAAGAGAATACCACATTTACGTGTCCCTATGGCACGTATGCGTTCAATAGAATACCCTTTGGTCTCTATAATACACCTGCGACTTTTCAAAGGTGTATGGTGGCTATTTTTACTGACATGGTTGCAATATTTGTAGAAGTTTTCATGGATGATTTTTCTGTGTTTGGGTGTTATTTTGATTATTATTTAATGAATCTTGATAAAGTGCTTGCTAGGTGTGAAGAGGGAAATTGGTGCTAAATTGGGAAAAGTGCCATTTCATGGCACATGAAGGTATAGTCTTGGGGCACAAGGTGTCCAAAAATGGTTTGCAGGTGTACAAAGCAAAGGTGGAGGCGATTGAAAAATTTCCCCTACCGACATCCGTCAAAGGAATTGGCAGTTTCTTGGGCCATGCAGGTTTTTATCGTCATTTCATTAAAAGTTTTTCAAACATTTCTTCTCCTTTGTGTAGGCTTCTTGAGAAAGATATCCCCTTCAAGTTTGATGATGCATGTCTGAAAGCATTTAAGGAGCTGAAGGGAAGATTGGTGACTGCACCAATTATCATGTCCCCGGATTGGGCGCAACCATCTAAGTTGATGTGCGATGTGAGTGACATAGCAATCAGAGCTATTTTGGAGAAAAGGAGGGATAACAGTTTTCACTCCATTTATCACGCAAGCAAAACTCTGAATCCAGCCTAGATGAGTTACACTTTTACTGAAAAAGAGTTGCTTGCAGTGGTGTGGGCGTTTGATAAGTTCAGATACTATCTAGTGGGAACCAAAATCATCGTCTGCACAGATCATTCAGCTATAAGATATTTGTTTGAAAAGAAAGATGCCAAGCCGAGGCTGATTCGTTGGGTCCTCCTCTTGCAATAATTTGACTTAGAGATCCGAGATCGAAAAGGAACAGAGAATCAAGTGGCTGATCACTTTTCTAGATTAGAAAATCGGAACCATATAGCTGAAGGGGGGTCATTCAAAGAAACATTTCTGGATGAGCAGTTATTGGCAATCACCTCAAGTGAAGCCCCGCGGTACGCAGATTACGTGATTTTTATTGTAAATGGGGTGATGCTACCTGAATTATCACCTGATAATAGAAGGAGATGATGAAATATTGCATGATTGTCATTCTTCTCCATATGGAGGTCATCACGGTGGGAATAGAACCGCCCAAAAAGTGATGAAATCAGGTTTCTATTAGCCAAAATCGTTTAAGGATGCACACGCCTTTGTTAAAACGTGTGACAGGTGCCAAAGAACCGGAGAAATCACGAAGAGGCACGAGATGCCTTTGCAAAAATATTCTAGTAGTAGAGCTCTTTCATGTTTTGGGGATTGATTTCATGGGACCGTTCCCATACTTGAATGGTCACAGGTACATCTTGGTGGCGGTCGACTATGTGTATAAATGGGCGGAGGCCATTGCTCTTCCTACTAATGACACAAAGGTAGTGGTAAACGTTGTAAAGAAGCACGTCTTCACACGCTTTGGGACTCCAAGGGTGCTGATAAGTGACGGAGGAACTCTCTTCTCTAACAAGTTGTTGAATAATGTTCTAGCAAAGTATGGAGTTAAGCATAAGGTTGCCACCGCCTATCACCCCCAAACAAGTGGTTAAGTGGAAGTGTCAAACAGAGAGGTGAAGCAGATTCTGGAGAAACCAATGAGTGGAAATAGGAAGGACTAGGCGGAAAGCTGGACGATGCATTATGGGCATATCAAACTGCATACAAGACCCCCATAGGTACTTCTCCGTACAAGTTGGTTTATGGGAAAGCGTGCCACTTGCTCGTCGATCTTGAACACAAAGCCTATTGGGCTATTAAAAAGCTAAATATGGATATGGACTTAGCCGGTGAGAAGAGGTTGTTACAGCTCAACGAGCTTGATGAGTTTCGATTGCACGCGTATGAAAATGCCAAATTGTATAAAGAAAAGACGAAGAGGTGGCATGATAAGCACATCCAACATCACGAGTTTGAGCCAGGTCAAGAAGTTCTCTTGTTTAATTCGAGGTTGAAGCTTTTCCCCGGAAAGCTTAAATCTTGATGGGCGAGTCCTTTTGAAGTGGTTAGTGTGAAGACTCAAGGAGCTGTGGAATTGCATGATACAAGTTCCAATGCGACATTCTTGGTAAATGGCCAGAGTGTAAAACACTATTGGGGTGGTGACATTGTACGTCACAAGACCTCGATGGACTTGGATGATGCATGAAGAACGTGTTGCTTCGTGCCGCGACCTTAAATTAGGCGCTTCTTGGGAGGCAACCCAAGCATTTCCTTTTGTTTTCGTAGTTTGTTCATTTTTCCCGTTCGTTTTATATTTTTGATTTGTTTAAGAGTTCCTTAATTTTTTTTATTTTTGTATGAATTAATTCTTGTATATATTTATTTAAAACAAAATCTAGGTATGGGAAAACAGGGTGGATGCGTCGCATCCCCCTAATCGCCCATACATTTGAGACAAGCTGCACGAGGCAGTGAACTCTGGCCATAGCATCCAAGGACGCATCCCAGGTAGGTGTTACTTAAAACACTTGAAACACCTAAATTCCCTCCCTCACTCTTTTCCTCTCAACCCGACGCACATCCACTCCTCATACCATCACTGCTTCTAACCTCGATGGTACCGGGTATTTGCTCCTCCCTTCTCTCTTCTTCTCTCTCCCAATTCTCCCCTCTTCACTCTCTCGCTGGTAGCAGAAGAATCCCCACCCCAAATTCCTCTAGGTTAGGTCTTACCAATTTCAATATTTCACATGTGACTAAGAGGGGAACTAAAAAAGTTTGAGGAATGTGGGTGTCATTCCTGCTGGTTGTGATGTTTTAGAGATGATAAACTAGAATTCCCTTCATATCATTAATTTTTGGAGAGTATGCAAATGGCCCAATTATCTGAACTCACTAGGCAAAGTTTCTGCACTCTACTTGTTAGACGAATTGAATGTGAGGTAAATTTAGGCACCGACGAAGTCTGAGTAACCGGGCGACACTAGTATATGCTAGTGAATAAGTGTGTGGTAATTTGATTGATTGTGTATAGCCTTGTCGGAATGTTTCGAACCTGTGGTAGATTGTCCTAATAAACGAAACATCCGTCACATGCTTGACTGCTTGTATTGTAAAGTATCACTCAATTTGAATTATGTGTGCTCTATGCATATTGGTATGCTTGAGAATAAGTGTGGGGTCGATTGAGCTGTTGTATGTAATTGAACATGTTCTACACAACACTTGGTTCTATCTCTCATTGTGCATAATTTTCATAATTCACTCGTTCGCCACCTGATGAACGATTGCGGCTGAAAACCAAAAGCTATGTTTGAATGAAAAACCGAATGGCATAAGTGTGCGGATGATTGGCAGTGGACACTTTTGCGCAGATGTTTCATACCTGAAATTTCACTATTTTGAGAACTAATTCTTGACCTCTTTGTTATTCAGGTACATAGATTCACAATGGTGGAAACAAGCAAACCGTCCAAGCAAAAGGAATGAGATAATAACAAGCAACCTCCCAAAAATCCTACCGGAAAGTCAGCAGGTGCTCCAAACCCACAGAACAAAAGAAAGCAGACTGGGAAAGCAAAGGCACTGCTGACTAGGAAGTTAACTGATGAATGAGAGCAAGAATAGAAGGAACCATTAGTAAGGAAGACTGTAAAGAAGGGTACCACAAAGACATCGGCAAATCCGCCAAGAAAGGGGATAGAGTTCAGAAAACCTATGCCGCACCAGACCAAATCCTCCAAGCAGCGTGACCCGAAAGATAAAGGGAAGCAGAAGGCTACCTCAGAATCTTAGTCCGAATCTGATACAGACTATGAGCTCACACATGTCAACATGAGCGACGAAGATGAGGGTGAACCAATTGACCGAGTTGCTTGGCAGAAGAATTTATTAGTAAAAAGGCATTCCGAGATTATGAGAAGATCCTGGATTCAAAGAAATTTATTCCAGAAAAGCCAAACAACATTGGAGCATTGAAGAAATATTATCCAGATTTTCTGAAATCAATTCGAGAGGTGCAACAATGGGGACCTATCTTGAAGGGTCACGACAATGCCAACCTTACTATTGTCAGATAGCTTTACGCCAATTGGCGTCACTCACGGGGCACCATTGTGAGAGTACGAGGAGTGGATATCAATGTCTCAGCTGAATCTCTGAACGAGTTCTTAGGGGTGCCACACACACCAACAGACAGGTATGACTCTATATGCAAAGAGTCTGATTACTCACACATTCAGTCCATCCTATGCCCTACCAAGAAAGATGCAAATTGGAAGCATGGGAGTGTAGAGTACCATTCTCTGGACAAAGAATTCATGAGCACATTAGCACGTGTGGTTCTAAATTTCCTATTCAACCGCCTGATGCGGTGCTAACACAAAACTAATGTCCCTCGATACTGAGCACTAGTGTTGTATGCTTCATTGGAAGGAATTCCGCTCAACTTGGGGGCCATCATGCACGACTAGATGCAGTGCACGAAGATGAACTACAAGTGGAGCTTGTTCTTTGCGAATACCTTATCGGCTTACTTGAAAGAGATGGGAGTGCTATGGGACAAGGAGAATGATTACATCGAGGCTAAAGCTCTAGGACCATATGATATTACTCATGTACTAGAGCTGAACAGGGGAAGGGCTTCTAAGTTCACTATTTAATAGTTATTTGAGCAGATGCAAGCTGATATGCAAGAGAACAGGGCTGAGTTGATCGCGACTCATGCAGAGTTGAGTGCCACTAGAGGTGAGTTGATTCAGACTCGTGCGGATCTAAGCCGAGTCTTGACTGAGCAGTCAATGATGATGAGGGAGTTATCACTACTTCTTCGTGCTTTGGTTCAACATACAAATATAGATATCTCACAGCTGCTTGCATCATCCACTGTTGGACCATCCACCACTGCTCCTACTATGCTCCCTGAGTCTCCATCCTCCATGCCTACTGAGACCGCCGTGCTGCATGCTACAGACTCAACTACACTTGGTGATGATAGGATTGTGACTGAGCCCCCTACTCATGAGGATGCTATTTCTAGGCCATAGGGGGCCATGATTGATGTCGTGGATGCTTTGAGTACTCACTGAATTGTTGTCACTACAACCGCCCCGGCTTCCCAGACCACTGCTGCTGATGCCCTTCGGCAGATCGTGGAGGAGCCCTCCACCTTGACTTCAGGGAGTTTCTTCTAACCCTACTCTACTCTATTTGTGTGCACTGGGGATATCACACAGATTTAAGTGTAGGGTGGGGGGTATTCATTTTTTTTTGTGTGGATGAATGTACTTAACTATTACAATGTTTGCTACTTTTGAAACTGTTGGGGCTGTAATATTCACTGAATTAATGGCCTGCAATAGTTAGTAAATTCATCTATGTGTAGTAGCTTTCAGTCTCTTGCTGTGTCTATTTGTAGTAACTAGGCTTATAATAGTGGTAGAAACAATAATAGAGGACTTTTCCCGACGACGGACTACATGGACAGTTCTTTGGCCATCGGTTCTTTTCCAAGGGATGAATGTTTGAACCGGGTATTAGTTTTTCTTTTTTAGAGTAGTGTAGGATATAAAGACTCAGACTAAATTCAGCGCATTCTGTGACTTGTTTGATACCAACAGAGTTAGACCTGAGCATGTGGATTATAACTTTCTCCATGTGTTTGTGAGAACTATTTTTGCCTTGAAAAGTTGAATAGGTTTTTTTTGTCACGCTTAGGCTCATTTTCTTGACTCCTGTGCTGTGTGCATTAAAATTGTGGCTTAACTCCATACTTTCTTTTATTGAAAGTTTGAATGTAGCCATCCTAATGTCACGACCCAATTCTCCCTCCGTAAGACGTCGTGATGAAAACTAGTCTCTACGACTAGCAAAGCCTAACAAAAGCGAAAATAACAAAAATGGAGGCAAAACCTAACAACTAACTGCAACAGATAACCTAAATAACTAGTAACAATGCCGCTCGACATTAAAATAACCAACACTCTAGTAATACACAGTATTCCCAAAACCCGGAATATCATAAGTCACAAGCTACAGAAGGAAACTAGTATCTCTATACACTAGAGTCTAATAAAAGAAGTACGAAAGGTAAATGACACAGGGGGAATAGAAGTGGACTCTGAGGTCTGCGGACGCAGCAGATGTACCTTGAAGTTTCCATACAAAACAAGAACACTCAGCTAATAGCAGGGTTGATAAAAAGTACATGGATCTACACACAAAATATGTGCAGAAGAGTAGCATGAGTACGCCACAACGGTACCTAGTAAGTGCCAAGCTTAACCTCGGACGAGTACTGACGAGGTCAGGTCATGCTCACTGGTAAATAATAAATAAGGAAGGAGAATATACAGTATAATAAAAGACTAGAATTTAGCATAAGGAAACACAACAAAGTAACAATACAACACATGGGTAAACAACAGGGATCCCAAAAGTAAATGTACAGGGAGAACTCCCGAGGAACCGCCTCGTAGTCTCAAAAGTAAACACACAGTTCAAATCGATAAATACAATAGTTAACAGTAAGATTTCCACAATTAATACTGATAAAGAACAAGGAAAAGCAGGAAATCAACTAGGCATGCTTCACAGAGTTCAAATAAGAAGTTAAAGCACGTAGACATGCTATATTAGACTAAACAGGATAACTACACAGGTTAGTATAACTCAATTAAGAATGAAAAACAGATTACTACTCCGAAAAATAGTATAACCCAAATTAAAGGAAAACAGGATGCTACTCAGTAAAATTGGATTTTACAACAAATAGCCCGTGTACGTACTCTTCACCTCGCGTACACAACGCTCACATAGCACAACGGTACAAAATCCTAAGGGGATTTCCCCTACACAAGGTTAGGCAAGCCACTTACCTCGAACCAAGATCAATCAATCAGTAAGAATGCCCTTTCCTCGATTATCCGACTCCGAATGTCCCAAATCTAGCCAAAAACAATTACATATCATAAATACAACTATAATAGACTAATGTACTTAATGAAATCAAGACTTTAACAAATATTTTGAAATTCGTCCTAAAACGTCGACCCGGGCCCATGTCTCGGAAACGGGTAAAAGTCACAAAATACGAACACCCAATCAACCACGAGTTCACTCATACCAAAATTATCTAAATCCGATATCAAAATCCGAATCGAAACTCAAAACTTAGTTGAAAAACTTCCAACCTTTGCCCCCAAATTTCTCAACCAAATTCCTTAATTAAATGATGACAACAACTATAGATTAGTAGAATATAACCATAAATGAGTTTAGAATCTTTACCCCAAAGTTCTCTCTGAAACATCCTTGAATTATCACCTCAATCCGAGCTCTCAAAGACCCAAAATTGAAAATGGGATAAAACCCTCGAACTTGGCCTTTCTGCCCAGCGATTTCGCACCTGCGGACCTCTAGTCGCACCTATGATGCCGCACCTGCGGAATTTCCATTGCAGGTACGGAAATGGCTTAAGGTGGCTGGGACTGCTTCTGTGATCAGGTGGTCTCACCTGCGGACAATGGTCTGCTTCTGCGGTCTCCCTCCACGCCTGCGGTTCCTCTAGCACATCTGCGGACATCGCATATGCTGCATTTTCCAGGCAACTGCGAGCCCTGACCAAACCTCCCAACTCTGCTTTCGCGACATATTGCTCGTACCTGCGGGCTTGCACCTGCGGTCAGACTTGCGTAGGTGCGATTACACCAGAACTAGAAAGTCTTCAACAACTAGCCTAAGTTCAAAAACCAATCCGTTAAGCATCCGACACACACCCGAGGTCCCCGAGACCTCAACCAAACATATCAACCAGTCCATTAACACCATACGAACTTAGTCGAGCCCTTGAATCACATCAAACAATGCTAAAAATATGAATCACCCTCCGATTCAAACTTAATTAATTGGAAACTTCAAATTTCTACAACCGATGCCGAAACCTATCAAATCATGTCCGATTAACCCCAAATTTTGCACACAAGTCATATTCAATATTATGGATCTACTCCAACTACTGGAATCAGAATCTGACCCCGATATCAAAAAGTCCACTTCCGATCAAACATCCTAAAAATTCAACTTTCGCCATTTCAAGCCTAATTTAGCTACATGCCTCCAAAACACCATCCGGACACGCTCTTAAGTCCAATACCACCCAACGAAGCTAACGAAACCGATGAAACTCCATTCCGGAGTTGTCCTCACACAGTTCCCACTACGGTCAAAATCCTAAGACTTAAGCTTCCGTTTTAGGGACTAAGTGTCCCAAAACACTTCGAAACCACAAACAAAACCTCCCGACAAGTCACATAAGCAGAAAAAGAAACGGGGGAAGCAGTAAATAGGGGATCGGGGCTATTACTCTCAAAACGACCGACCGGGTCGTTACATCCTCCTCCTCTTAAAACAACCATTCGTCCTCGAATGAGTATAGAGACATACCTGAAGTGGTTAAATGATGAGGATAACGACTGTGCATATCGAGTTCGGTATCCCAAGTCGCCTCCTCGATCGGATGACCCCTCCATTGAACTTTCACGGAAGCAATATTCTTTGACCTCAGCTTTCGAACCTACCTGTCCAAAATAGCCACCGACTGCTCAACATAAGATAAATCC
This sequence comes from Nicotiana otophora, assembly GCA_000715115.1. Lineage (NCBI taxonomy): Eukaryota > Viridiplantae > Streptophyta > Magnoliopsida > Solanales > Solanaceae > Nicotiana > Nicotiana otophora. Next base: position 56,766 of record AWOL01S0004773.1, on the reverse strand, counting down.
TTGTCCAACTGGACTGAGCTGAAATCCAATACATGAGACGAATCGCCGTGATACTTTCGGAACATCAAAACATGGAATACTAGATGAACTCCTGCTAGGCTGGGAGGCAGGGCAAGCTCATAGGCAACCTCCCCAATACGTCGCAACACCTCAAATGGGCTGATAAACCTTGGACTCAGCTTGGCCTTGTTTCCGAACCTCATAACACCATTCATGGGTGACACCTGGAGAAAGACCCGCTCTCTAACCATGAATGAAACATCGCGAACATTCCGATCCACATAACTCTTCTGTCTGGACTGAGCTATGCGAAGTTGATCCTGAATCACTTTAACCTTCTCCAAAGCATCCTGAACCAAGTCTGTACCCAATAGCCTAGCCTCTCCTGGCTCGAACCAACCATCTGGAGACCGACACCGCCTACCATACAGAGCCTCATGTTGTACATCCCTCCAGAAATGTGATGTAAATTGCGTACCCCAGTTTGATATGATAGATATCGATATGCCATGAAGCCTGACAATCTCGCAGATATAAATTCGAGCCAACTACTCAGAAGAATGGGTAGTCATCACAGGAATGAAATGAGCTGACTTGGTCAGCCTATGCACAATTACCCAAACTGCATCAAACTTCCACTGAGTCCGTGGAAGCCTAACAACGAAATCCATAGTGATCCGCTCCTATTTCCACTCCGGAATCTTTAACTTCTGAAGTAATCCGCCTGGCCGCTGATGCTCATACGTTACCTATTGGCAATTTAGACACCGATCTACATATTCCACTATGTCCTTCTTCATTCTCCTCCACCAGTAATGTTGTATCAAGTCCTGATACATCTTCGCGACACCTAGATGAATGGAGTACCACGAACCGTGAGCCTCCTGGAGAATCAACTCACGTAATCCATCTACATTGGGCACACATAGCTTGCCCTGCATCCTCAATGCACCATCATCTCCAATCGTGACCTTCTTAGCATCACTGTGCTGAACTGTGTCCTTAAGGACAAGCAGATGGAGGTCATCATACTGATGTTCCCTGATACAATCATAAAGCAAAGACCGAGAAACTACACAAGCCAATACTCGACTCGGCTAAGAAATATCCAATCTAACAAACCGACTAGCTAAGGCCTGAGCATCCAATGCCATGGCCTCTCTGCTACTGGTAGATATGCTAAGCTCCCCAAACTCTCCGCCCGATGACTCAAAGCATCGGCCACTACATTGGCCTTCCCGGGATGGTACAAAATAGTAATATCATAATCCTTAAGCAGCTCCAACCACCTCCGCTGATGCAAGTTAAGATCCTTCTATTTGAACAGATGCTGCAGACTCCGGTGATTGATGTAAATTTCACAAGGGACACCGTAAAAATAGTGCCACCAAATCTTCAAGGCATGAACAATAGCCGCTAACTCAAGGTCGTGGATAGGATAGTTCTTTTCATACACCTTTAGCTGTTTGGACGCATAGGCAATCACCCTATGGTTCTGCATCAACACCGCGCTGAGACCAATCTGCGACACATCACAATATACTGTATAAGAACCCGAACCTGTAGTCAATACCAATACTGGGGATGTAGTCAAAGCTGTATTGAGCTTCTGAAACCTCTCCTCACACTCCTATATCCACCTGAACGGAGCACCCTTTTGGGTCAGCCTGGTCATAGGTGTTGCAATAGATGAGAAACCCTCTGCAAATCGACGGTAATACCCCGCCAAACCAAGAAAACTTCAAATCTCTGTAGCTGAGCACGGTCTGGTCCAACTCTACACTGCTTCAACCTTCTTTGGATCTACCTTGATCCCATCACACGATACTACATGACCCAAAAATTCCACTGAGTCTAGCCAAAACTCACACTTTGAAAATTTTGCATATAACCTCTTTTCTAAGGGTCTGAAGCACAGTCATCAGGTGCTGCTCATGATCCTCCCGAGTCCGGGAGTAGACCAGAATGTCATCAATAAACACAATGATGAATGAGTCAAGATAGGGTCGGAACTCACTATGCATCAAGTGCATAAATACTGCTGGGGCGTTGGTCAGCCCAAATGACATCACAAGGAACTCGTAGTGACCATACCGAGTCCTAAAAGCAGTTTTTGGGATGTATGCCTCCCGAATCTTCCACTAATGATATCCTGAACATAAGTCAATCTTGGAAAATACTCTGGCACCCTGTAACTGATCAAATATATCATCAATACGAGGCAATNAAATCATCTATACGAGGCAATGGATACCTGTTATTCACTGTAACTTTGTTCAGCTGGCGATAATCAATGCACATACGCATAAAACCATCCTTTTTCTTCACAAACAAGACAGGAGTACCCCAAGGTGACACACTGGGCCGAATGAAGCCCTTATCAAGAAACTTCTGTAACTACTCCTTCAACTCTTGAGGATCCATATGATATGGAGGAATAGAGATGGGCTGAGTGCCCGGCAATAAATCAATGCCAAAGTCAATATCTCTATCGGGCGGCATGCCTTGTAGATCAGCTGGAAATACATTTGAAAAATCCTTCACTACTGGGACTGACTCAACTATAGGGATATCAATACTGACATCTCTCACATAAGCTAGATACGAGTCACACCTCTTCTCAACCATTCGTTGAGCTTTAAGAAATGAAATAACTCTGCTGGGAGTATACTCTAAGGTACCTCTCCACTCTAATCGTAGTAATCCTGGCATAGCCAGCATCATAGTCTTAGCGTGACAATCAAGAATAGCATAATGGGGGGACAACGAGTCCATGCCCAAGATAACATCAAAGTCTACCATACTGAGCAATAGTAAATCGGCTATGGTTTCTAAACCACTAAGAGAAACCAAACACGACCGATACACATGGTCCAAAAGAAGAGAATCTCCCACAGGAGTAGACACATAAACATGGGAACTTAAAGAATCCCGAGATACGCCCAAGTACAAGGCAAAATAAGAGGACACATAGGAATAAGTAGAGCCTGGATCAAATAAGACCGATGCATCTTTATCACAGACCAGAACAATACCTGTAATGACAGAGTCGGAAGCAACTACCTCTGTACGAGCTGGAAGAGAATAATATCTGGCCTAGCCTCCCCCTCTAGGGCAACCTCGACCTCGTCGACCTCTACCTCGAGTTGGCTGAGTGGGTAGGGCGGTAGATGGTGCTGGAATCATAGCCCGAGGACCCAGTGGAGCATGCGCTGGCTGAGAAGTCTGTGGAGATGCACCCCTCCTAAGTCTGGGGAAATCCCTCACCATATGGTGAGTGTTGCCGAACTGAAAATAAGCTCTCGGAGGGTGTGGCTGCTGTGACTGGCTCGGGCCAGGTCTGCTGGACTAACCGCTAAAATCACTCTATGTAAGAGGCACAATATATACTGGAGGTGCTGAATAAGGATCTTGGGGCCTTGATGGGACCGAAATACCACTGGCGACTGGAAGAGCTGAATGAACGGGGCGACTCCCATAGCCCCTACCATGGCGAACTATAGCTGGGGAATGAGTACCACTACAAGTGCCAGACTCTCGAGACCGCTTGGCCTCCCTCTCCTCTCTCTCCCGAGCAAGCATACCCTCCAATCTCCTAGCAATACTCACAACCTGCTGGTAAGAAATATCCATCCCCAACTCCCGGACCATGCTAAGCCTGATACTGGGGTAGAGTCCCTCAATATACCGACGAACCCTCTATCGAACTGTGGCAACCAAGGCTGGTACATGTCGGGCCAAATCACTGAAGCAAACTGCATACTCTGATACAGTCATAGAATCCTAGCGCAACTGCTCAAACTTCGCGCGCTATGCATCCCTGAGGCTTTGAGGGACACACTCTCTCAAAAACATGTCCGAGAACTGAGTCTATGTAAGTGAAGCTGCCTCAGCTAGACTACTCAACTCATACGCACACTACCACTGATAGGATGCTCCTTTAAGCTATAATGAAGTAAAAGAAACCCCACTCGACTCCGCTACGACCATAGTACAAAGAATACGGTGACAATCCTCCAGAAAATCTTGGGCATCCTCTGACGCCAATCCAGTGAAGGTAGGAGGGTGGTACTTCTTGTACCTCTCAGGTCTGAGCTGCTCCACCTTAGAAACTGCTGCCCTAAGCGTGGGCTGAGCTGGTGCAGCAACAGGTATCTCAGGTGTCTTCCCTCCAGCTGGAGCTACTAGGGGCTCCTCTGTGGAAGCTCGTGCGGGTGCTCTAGCTGCACCGCGTGGATGTCCTCGGCCCTACCCTGACCCCGACCTCTCACGGCTCTAGCAGGGGGCGTAGGTGCCTGGTCATCAGATCCGCCTGTACGTGTCCTCACCATCTGTGAGAGAATAGAGTACAAAAAATTAGAATTTTGAAGTAAACAATTTTTGCACGACAAGGAATCAAGGAGCGTAATTGTTTTCGTAACAGTTCCATAGCCTCCCGAAGAGAATTACAGACGTCTCCCTATCGACCCGTGAGACTCTAATAAATTATCTTATGACTCACGACAACTACGAACCTAGATGCTCTGATACCAACCTGTCACGACCCAATTCTCCCTCCGTAAGACGTCGTGACAGCACACAGTCTCTACGATTAGGTAAGCCTAACAAAAGTAGAAATAACAAAAATGGAGGCAAAACATAACAACTAACTGTAACAGATAACTAAATAACTGGTAACAATGTCGCTCGCCATTTAAAATAACCAACACTCTAGTAATACATAGTATTCCCAAAACCTGGAACATCATAAGTCACAAGCTACAGAAGGAAACTAGTAGCTCTATACACCAGAGTCTAATAAAAGAAGTACGGAAGGTAAATGACACATGAGAGAATAGAAGGGGACTCTAAGGTCTGCAAACGCAGCAGATATACCTTAAAGTCTCCGTGCAACAACAAGCACTCTCAGCTAATAACGAGGCTGATAAGAAGTACCTGGATCTGCACACAAAACATGTGCAGAAGAGTAGCATGAGTACACCACAATTGTACCTAATAAGTGCCAAACCTAACCTTGATCGAGTAGTGACGAGGTTTGGTCAGGTCCACTGGTAAATAATAAATAAGACAGAAGAATATACAGTATTATAAGAGACTAGAATTTAGCAAAAAGGAAACACAGCAAAGCAACGGTACAATAAAGATGGGTAAACAGTAAGGGATCTCCCGAGATGTCGTCTCATAGTACCAAAAGTAAATGTATAGGTAGAACTCCCGAGTAACCGTCTCGTAGTCTCAAAAGTAAACACACAGCTCAAACCGATAAATACAACAGTTAACAACAAGATTTCCACAGTTAATACTGATAAAGAACAAGGAAAAGCATGAAATCAACTAGGCATGCTTCACAGAGTTCAAATAAGAAGTTAAAGCACGTAGACATGCGATATTAGACTAAACAGGCTAACTACACAAGTTAGTATAACTCAATTAAGAATGAAAAACAGATTACTACTCCGAACAATAGTATAACCCAAATTAAAGGAAAACAAGTTGCTACTTAGTAAAATCGGGTTTTACAACAAATAGCCCATGTACGTACTCGTCATCTCGCATACACGGCGCTCACATATCATAACAGTACCAAATCCTAAGGGGATTTCCCCCACACAAGGTTAGGTAAGCCATTTACCTCGAATCAAGATCAATAAATTAGTAAGAATGCCCTTTCCTCGATTATCCGACTCCGAATGGCCCAAATCTAGCCAAAAATAATTACATATCATAAATGCAACTATAATAGACTAATCTAATTAATGAAATCAAAACTTTAACAAAAATTCCGAAATTCGTCCTAAAAGGTCGACCCGGGCCCATGTTTCGGAATCGGGTAAAAGTCACAAAATACGAACACCCAATCAATCACGAGTTTACTCGTACCAAAAGTATCCAAATCCAATATCAAAATCCGAATCGAAACTCAAAACTTAGTTGAAGAACTTCCAACCTTTTCCCCGAAATTTCTCAACCAAATTCCTTAATTAAATGATGAAAACAACTATAAATTAGTGGAATATAACCATAAACGTGTTAAGAATCATTACCCCAATGTTCTCTCTGAAAAATCCTTTAATTATTGCCTCAATCCGAGCTCTGAAAGACCCAAAATTGAAAATGGGATAAAACCCTCGAACATGGTCTTTTCTGCCTAGCGATTTCATACATGCGGACCTCTAGTTGCACCTGCGACGCCGCACCTGCGGAAATTCTATCGCAGGTGTGGAAATGGCTTAAGGTTAATGGGACCGCTTTTGCGATCAAGTGGTCGCACCTGCAGACAATGGTCCGCTTCTGCGGTCTCCCTCCGCGCCTGCGATTCCTCTAGCACATCTGCGGACATCGCATATGCGGCATTTTCCATGCACCTGCGACCCCTGAAAAAACCTCCCAACTCCGCTTCCGTGCCATATTGCTCGCATCTGCGGTCTCGCACCTACGGTCAGACTTGCACAGGTGCAATCACACCAGAACCAGAAAATCTTCAGCAATTAGCCTAAGTCCAAAAATCATTTCGTGAAGCATCCGAAACACACCCGAGGCCCCCAGGACCTCAACCAAACATATCAACCAATCCCAAAACATCATACGAACTTAGTAGAGCCCTTGAATCACATCAAACAACGCTAAAAACAAAAATCACCCTCCGATTCAAACTTAATGAATTTGAAACTTCAAATTTCTATAGTTGATACCGAAACTTATCAAATCACGTTATATTGACCACATATTTTGCACACAATTCATATTCAACATTACAGACCTACTCCAACTTCAAGAATCAGAATCCGACCCCGATATCAAAAAGTCCACTGCCGGTCAAACTTCTCAAAAATTCAACAATTTCCATTTCAAGCCTAATTTAGCTACAGTCCTCCAAAACACCATCCGGACGCGCTCCTAAGTCCAGAATCATCCAACGGAGCTAACAGAACCGACAAAACTCCATTCTGGAGTCGTCCTCACACAGTTCCAACTACGGTCAAAATTTTAAGACTTAAGCTTCTATTTTAGGGACTAAGATTCCCAAAACATTCCGAAACTATGAACAAAACCTCTCGACAAGTCACATAAGTAGAAAACGATATGGGGAAGCAGTAAACAGGGGATCAGGGCTATTACTCTCAAAACGACCTGCCAGGTCGTTACACCCAAGTGAATCATGTGCCATTATGTGGTGAGACTTTTGTATAAGTTTTTTGTAGTACATTTGTGTCTAGAACTTGCCCTGCATATGAGTTGAAGCGAAATCCTAGGTTTTTCTCGGTTTGAAATATGATTTTAGGCCTTCTTTGATCCTTTTGAATTGTAATGCTACAACAAATAAAATCATCCCTAGTTAGTCATTTTGATCTTGTAGACCTTTAATTTGGCACCCACAGTACGAGCCTATACCCTTTTGTTTTTAATTGAAACTTTTGATTCTTTCACCCTTTAAAGCACTTTAATTGTGAAATGAGCGCTAAATGAGGTAAGGAGGGGATTTGGGTGGCTTTTGAGTGGAACCAATGAAAAGGAGAAATGTGCACTTATTTTGTTAAATAATACACCACTGGCAGAAATTGAAAAAAAAGAATAAAAAGAAGGAAGAATAGAGATGAGTAAATATCTTATTTTTACTAGCGGAGTGTAAATGATGATAGTTCTTAAAGAAAAAGGGAACCTTGTTGGGAGTGGTTTTAGTCGTGAAATTGAAATTGAGATTGAAGAATTTGCGCTTAAAATTGATTATGTGATGTGTTAAAGTGCTTAGGAGGGTGAACCACTAGTCCTAAATATATCCTACCCGTCCCTTAGCCGACATTATAACCATGAAAAATCCTAATTGATTTTAGATCGAGCGAGGTTACATTAGTAGAGATTTACATTAAGCGCAAGCATATGGTACATTTTGTGCACATGTGAACTTCTTTGAGAGAGTGAGTGATTTCCTCAAATTACGTTTGAATTTTATTTGAGTGTGTGGACTATCTTTCTTTGATTTGTGGTGAGGGCATATGTTTCATGATGGATAGGTGACTTTATTAAGCTCTTTAGTCAAAGTGAGTAAGTTGTCCTGAAAGTAGTTATGCTAAGGAGTCACTTTCTGAGGTTGAGATGTCCCAGATTTGCTATTTGATTGGTTTGAATTGTTAAATAGCGTGCTAGAGATGACTTTAACATGGAGAATAAAGTCCGAGAATGTATATGCAAGGGGATAATTGTTGGTATCAACCAAAGTCATGGGTGCTTGAGCGTAAGTAAAATGTGTGGCTTTATAGTGATAAGCTTAATTTTGGTCGATTTGTTGTAGGTTAATTCTACTTTTCTCGATGGCGAACAAAGGTTTAAGTGTGGGGTGGTGATGTTGGGAGTATTTCTATATGTTATAATGTTACTTTGCTCATGTTTCAACAATGTTTTAATGCTATTTGATCTTTAAAATGCCCAACATGGGTTAATTATTGATTTTATGACTAATTGAGTTGTGTGTGATGATTTAGGATGTTTGAAGTACAAAAATATGAAGAAAAGGTGCTCCAGCCATAGGAGAAGAGATTGGATGCGTCGCATCCAACCTAGGAAAAATCGTATTTTGAGCACCATTAGTAGTGAAGTCGGGCCAAGGCATCTGCCTTAGCCTCCGCACCTGGGCACAACAGAGATGAAGGAACAAACATCCACCCTGGCATGCGAAGCTAAAGAAGTGGAAGCTGAGTCGGATTAGGTAAAGAAGAACTTTGGCCCATGACTTTTGTACGCAATATATAAGCCAAAAACGCCTCTTTTAGGTCATCGAACACATTAGGAAGCGGAAAAAGCCATTACAAAGCTTGGAAACCACAGAATTTGTCTTGAGTTCTGACCTTTTCCTTATTTTATTGATTTTTATGAATTTTTGGGAATTACTTGAGATTTTTACCATGAGCATGCGTGGCTAAGAACCCTATTATTCTGGAGTCATGGTGCTACATGAATGTTGACATTTGAAGTTTAAATTGACGAGTTGAGTTTATTATATTGGGTTATTTACTTAATTCTGTTTTTAATTATTTTGTTGAGCAGCTAACAATGAAATACTATCTAAGAATCTAGAGTTGAACTCGAAAGTGGGAATTGTAGATTGCATATAGAATTAAATAGAGCAAGTTCTTGAACCTGGGCATCGGGGAACGAATTCACAATTAGGATAGAAATATACCTAATTGCCTTGCTTAGTTAAAATACATGAAGTGTAAATGCTTGAATAGGCGAGTAAGAACTCGACAGATTCTTATGAGTAATATCAACCCTGTCAATCAACAATCCAGATAAAACAATTAGTCATTTTAAGCCAAGAACGCAACATGATTGTTAGCTAGCCTGTGACCCTGGAATATCCTCTCCTACAGATTGTTATCCGAAATTGCTTAAGTGTTGTGGTTGCATCCTAGTTATTTCATTGCTTGATGGTTTCTTAGGTAGTAAATTAGTCACTTACACATTTTGTGAGAAATCTCTTGAATCGATAAGTTAATTGTCAAAAGTTAATCATAAGTCTCCTTGGGAAGGATACTCTACTCATTACTTTATTACTTGATGACCACGTATACTTGCATTAGTGTGTTTGGTCGCAACTAGCTTTTGAACTATTGTATAGCCATTTGAGTCCCCATAATCATATTAAAGATTATGTTTATGCCGTTGATGCTAAATTGGACATAATGATCATTTGATGGATAGATTACATGTTGAAATTGTAAACATATATTATATACACAAATATATCATACATAGAGATTATCTCTTATTCATATGCATAAACGCAAGCATATGGTTCTATGATATAGACTAAGATCACGACATGTGAGTTTTCTATGCAGTTGAGATGAACGTGTGACGACCCGATAGGTAATTTTGAGTTCTAGTACTTATTATGGTGTCTCGAGATCTCGAATAGCTCAGTTACATGTTTCTCGATTTGCGTACGTAGTGTGTGTCTTTTTCCGAAAAGATTTTATGTGAAAAGTTGAAGAAAACATGATTTTAGCTTTAAAAATGACTTGAGTTGACTAAGGTCAACAGTTTGTGTAAACGACCCCGAATCGGTATTTTGACGATCCCGGTGGGTCCATATCGTGACTTTGGATATAGGAGTATACCCGAAACTGAATTCGGAAGTTCCTAACTTAATTTGACTTGATTTCTTGAAAACTAGTAATTTGAAGGTTTAAAGATTTCCTAGGTTTGATCGTAGGTTGACTTTATGGCTACTGGGTTCGAATTTCAGTTCCAGGACTTGGTATAGGTCTATTTTACTATTTAAAACTAATGTGCAAAATTTGGTGCAAAACGGAGTTGGTTTGATAGGATTCGAGCGCTCGGTTGTGAATTTGGAAGTTCTAGAGTTTCTTCGAAAATTTCATGCATTTTGATATCTGATTCATAGTTATAGGTTTTATTTTGGTGTTCTGATCACGCGAAAAGATTCGTACGATGTTATTACACTTGTGTGCATATTGGGTTTGGAGCCCGAGGGTCTCGGGTGAGTTTCATATAGGTTATAGACCATTTGAACTTAGAAAAATTACTTGTTCAACCATCTGTTGGTGTCTGGTGCAACGTGCTTCGCGATCGTGAAAGGGAAACTGGGACACAGGTGGAGTTCTTTTATGAGAAAGTAGAGAACCAGCCGCGAACGCGAAGAAGTAGAGGGATTATCCTTCGCGAACGCGACAGTTCACAAGCGAACATGAAGGTTTAAGGGGATTCTGGGGGAGGCTGGTGGTTACCCAACACGAACGCGGGTGTTGGCTTGCGAACGCGAAGGCATGTGGGATCAAGCCTTTGCGAACACGAAGGGTTTACCTCGAATGCGATGGCCTTATGGCCACGAATACTTCGCGATCGCGTCAGGTGTCTCGCGAACGCGAAGAACATCTGACGCCTACTGATTTAAAGTTTCAAAATTGGGATTTCTTCTCATTCTTTACCATTTTCAAGTTTGAACTCAGCCTAGAGGCGACTTTGAAGAGATGTTTGATCCCAACTTCATAGGTTAGTAGATTTTAACTTGTTTCCTTATAGTTCCATAAACACATATTGATTTTAACCTTTAATCTATGCTTTTTCATGGTAGAAATTAGGGATTTAGGTAGAAATTTGGAATTTTGAGAAAATGAGATTTAGACCTCAAATTGAGGTTGGTTTTCGAAACTAATAACATAACCGGGCTCGTGGGAGAATGGGTAATTGGATTTTGGTCCGAATCTTGGGTTTTGACCAAGCGGGCCCGAGGTTGCAATTTTTCCAAAATCATTAAAGATTGAATCGTTTTCACTCGTGGGTAGTTCCTAAAGCCTATTTTAAATTATTTTAACTATATTTGGTTAGATTTGATTGGTTTGGAGGCTAAATCTAGAGTAAAAGCCACGATTCAGCATTGAATTGGTTGCAGAGTGAGGTACATATCGTGGTTAACCTTGACTTGAGGGATTAGTACTTATTGGTCTATTTACTACGTGTTTTATGTGTAGGGACAATGTATATATGAGGTGACGAGTATCTATGGGTTGTCATTGGGTTAAAGCATGCGGGTGGAAATTGTTTCTTCGTATTAAATTGTTTCATTAATTATGTTATCTATGATTAGGTTTAGATTATTACTTCTTTTAATTATTCGTTTCGTATTCATTGTTTATTTCAAAGATGTTGTATATTGTGATTGTTGAGTTTGATATCGTGTCACTATAACTGTAGTGAAATTTTTTCCCCGCCTTGGTTTTTATTATTCAGATATGTATTGTTGCTTGGTGAGGAAGAGAGAAAAGCACGAAGGGTGTTGTCGTGCCGGTGAGTAAAAGCACGAAGGGTGTTGTCGTGCCGGTGAGTAAAAGCACGAAGGGTGATGTTGTGCCATTATATTCATGATATTACGTGGTGAGGATGAGATAAAAAGCACGAAGGGTGATGCCGTGCCATTCATCTTCATTTCATTGCCTTGTTTGGTTTCCAGTTTTGGTGATTTACTTGGTTACATTGTTGTTTATTTCGTAGAATGTTATTTGGTGATTTTGTACCTGCATTTTCTATGATATCTCCCCTTTCGCATGTCCCCCCCCAGTTGATATTTTATCATTCTTCTTATTATTTTGCTGCTTTATATATGCTTGTACAAGGTTTTTACGTGGGTGGCTTGCCATAGTTTCGTCACTACCTCGTCGAGATTAGGCTCTACTCTTACGGAGTACAGTGGATCGGTTTTACTAATTCTACACTTCTGCACTTCTTGTGGAGATAGTGGTATTGGTCTCACTGGCGCTTAGAGGTGCGTCTGCTTTGATCTCTTTCACTTCGGAGAATTGAGGTAGATCTGCTGGCGTTAACAGACCTTGAAGTCCCCTTCCATTTCCTATCTTTACTATTTATCTAGCTTCAAACTATTGTATTTGCTTTAGACCATGTATGTAGTATTCTAGTAGCTCATGTACTTGTGACTCCAGATTTCTAGGAGTAGTTAGTATCACGTTGCTTATATTCATGCTGCATTAAATTCAGAATTTATTTCTCATTAAATATCATCACTTTATTTTTAACTGTTAAAAATTTGTTAACTACCTTATTCACGTCGGCTTGCCTAGAAAGTAGATGTTAGGCGCCATCACTGTCCCGATGTTGGGAATTCTGGGTAGTGACAAGTTGGTATCAGAGCACTAGGTTAATTAGGTCTTATGAGTCATGAGAAAGATTAGTAGAGTCTGAAGGATTGGTACAGAGACGCCTGTACCTATCTTCTAGAGGCTATGGAGTTTTAGGAAAATTTCACTTCTATCTTTCCCTATTGTGCGATTTTATTCTATCATTGATGTTCGAATCATTCCATTCGTATTCTCTCGCAGATGGTGAGAACACACACATCATCTACAACCAGACAAGAGCCAGAACTCCCTGTTGCAGCCACTACCAGGGGTAGAGGTCGAGGTTGAGCCAAAGGCCGAGGCAGAGGCAGAGCTCAGCCTAGAGCTCGTGCAGCAGTACCCAGTGTGGAGCCTCAAATTGATCATGCGGAGGAGATTCCAGCTCAGACTGCACCAGTCGGACCCGCTCAGGTCCCGGAGGGATTTATAGCCACTCCCATGCTTTAGGACTCTCTAGTCCATTTAGTAGGCCTTATTGAGTGTGTATCCTAGACAGGTGCATTTCTGATGGCACCAGTTGTCTCTCAGGCTGGGGGAGGAGCACAGACTTCCACAACTCAAACTCCAGAGCATATGGCCCCCATATATCAATCTCTAGCAGTCCAGCCAGCTGGGGTAGTTCAGAATGTTATTGCTACACATACCGGGGAGAGGCTCGCAATGTCTTCTAAGGGATTGATGAGGTTGGATAAGTTCACAAAGCTCTTCCCTATCCACTTCAGTGGTGCACCTTCTGAGGACCCACACGACTATTTTAACTATTGCTTTGAGGTGCTGAGCAACATGGGTATTGTTGAGTCCAATGGAGTAGACTTTGCAGTTTTTCAGATGATTGGTTTGACCAAGAGATGGTGGCATGATCATGTGCGGAGCAGATAACTGGTACACCGCCACAAACTTTGGAGCAGTTTTCGCAGTTATTATCGGAGAAGTTTATTCCTTTCACTTTGAGAGAGGAGTACCGCATGCAGTTTGAGCGCCTTTAGCGGGGTAGCATGAATGTTACCCAGTATGACACCAGATTTATGGACCTAGCTCGCCATGCAGTTCTCTTACTCCCTACTTAGAGGGAGATAGTGAAGAGATTCATTGATGGACTTACTTTCGGTATTAGGCTACAGATGGCCAAGGAGACCGGAGATGATATTCCTTTTCAGAGGGCCGTAGAGATTGCTAGACGGATCAAGATGATTCGTGGTCAGAGTAGGGATGCAGTATTTGAGAAGAAGCCTCATCATTCTGGTAGTTTCAGTGGTGCCTCGTCTGGAAGCAGGGGTTCATTTGGTAGGGGCTATCCTCCCAAGCTATTTCAGTCAGCGCTTCAGGCATCCCTCGGTGCTTCGGGTAGTCATGCTTCTTAAGTGTCTCATCTTGAGTAGCTAGTTTATAGTGCACCATCAGCACCTATTAGTGCACCTCTGATCCAGAGTTATCAGGGTGGTTTTCCAGGTCAACTGGGCCAGTTCCAGGGTCAGCAGTCTCAGCAGCTGAAGGCTTGTTATACTTGTGGAGATCCGAGGAATGTTACTAGATTTTACCCTAGGTCAAAGGGCGCCATGCCCCAACAGAGTTCTCGTGCCATGGTTCCGACACCGATTGATTCACCGCCCACTCAGCCAGCTAGAGGCACGGTTCAGGCTGCCAAAGGTGGAGGTCCGACCATTAGAGGTGGAGGTCATACTGTTAGAGATTGGAGGCCAACTAGCTGGAGGCTGTCTGAGAGGTGGAGGTCAGAGTGGTGGGCCCCATCCCTATTGTTATGCATTTCCAGCTAGAACTAAGGCAGAGTCATCTAACGCTGTCATCACGGGTATTAGTCCAGTTTGCCATAGAGATGCCTAAGTTTTATTTGATCCTAACTCTACTTATTCCTACGTGTCATCCTATTATGCTTTATATCTGGTTATGCTTCGTGATTCTTTAAGTGCTCCTGTATATGTGTCCCCGCCTGTGGGAAATGTTATTGTTGTAGATCATATTTATTGCTCGTGTGTGGTTTTTATCAGGAGCCTTGAGACTAGTGTAGATCTCCTACTTTCTTATATGGTGAACTTTGATGTTATTTTGGGCATGGAATGGCTGTCACCTTATCAGGCTATATTGGAATGTCACGCCAAAATGGTGACCGTATCTATGCCGGGGTTGCCTCGATTAGAGTGGAGATGGACTCCTGACCATTCTACTAGTAGGGTTATTTCTTATGAGAAGGCTCAGCATATAGTCGAGAAGGGATGTCTAGCATATTTGGTCTATATTGTTGATCCCAGTGCAGAGGTTCCTTCCATGGATTCAATAGCAGTTGTGCGTGAGTTTCTAGAGGTGTTTCTTGAAGATTTGTTGGGGATGCCACCCGACAGAGATATCGACTTCTGTATTAACTTGGCTCCGGGAACTCAGCCCATTTCTATTCCACCCTACCGTATGGACCAAGCTGAGTTGAAGGAACTGACGGAGCAATTGCAAGATTTGCTTGATAAGGGATTTATTAGACCTAGTGTCTTGCCCTGGGGTGCACCAGTGTTGTTCGTGAAGAAGAAGGATGGTGCAATGAGGATGTGTATTGATTATCGGCAGTTGAACAAAGTCACTATCAAGAACAAGTATCCTTTGCCGAGGATTGATGACTTATTTGATCAGCTTCAGGGTGCCAAGGTGTTTTCGAAGATTGATTTGAGGTCTGGCTACCATCAGTTGAATATTAGGGCATTGGATGTCCCTAAGATAGCTTTCCGGACAAGGTATGTGCCTTATGATTTCCTAGTGTTGTCATTTGACTTGACAAATGCCCTAGCATCATTTATGGATTTGATGAACTGGGTATTCAAGCCATATATGGATTCTTTTATGATCGCTTTCATTGATGATATTTTAGTACACTCCCGCAGTCGAGAGGAGTATGAGTAGCATCTTTGGATTGCCATGTTTTCAAAGAGTGAGTTCTGGCAAGATTCGGTTTCCGTTTTGGGGCACATGGTATCTTCTGAGGGCATTATGTGGATCTTACAAAGATCGAGATAGTTCATAACTAGCGTAGACCTACTTCAGCTACAGAGATTCAGAGCTTCTTGGGTTTGGTGGGTTATTATTGCCGGTTTGTGGAGCGTATTTCATCTGTTGCGACCCTATTGACTAGATTGACCAGAAAGGTGACCCATTCAGGTGGTCCGATGAGTGTGAGTTGAGCTTTCAGAAGCTCAAGACTGCTTTGACTACAACTCTGATGTTGGTGTTGCCTACGGGTTTGAGATCCTACACTGTATATTATAATGCATCGTGTATTGGGCTTGGTGAAGTATTGATGCAGTATGTCAGGGTGATATCATATGCGTATCGGCAGTTGAAGGTTCATGAAAAGAATTACTTTATTCATGACTTAGAGTTGGCAGCTATTGTTCATGCATTGAAGATTTGGAGGCATTACCTCTACGGCATATCCTGCAAGGTATTCACTGATCTTTAGAGTCTACAACACCTGTTCGAGCAAAAGGATCTAAATTTGAGGAAACAGAGGTGGTTACAATTGTTAAAAGACTATGATATCACCTTTTTGTACCATCCCGGGAAGGCCAATGTGATGGCCGATGTCTTGAGTAGAAAGGCTGTGAGTATGGATAGCCTTGCATATATTTCAGTTGGTAAGAGACTGCTAGCATCAGATGTTCAGTCCTTGCCTTATCAGTTTGTGAGGTTAGATGTTTTGGCGCCTAGTCGGGTTCTTGCTTGCACGGTCTCTCGGTCTTCTTTGTATGACCGCATCAGCGAGCGTGAGTATGATGACCCCTATTTGCTTTTCCGTAAGGACACAGTGTAGCACGGTGATTCCAAGTAGGTTTCTATTGGAGAGGATGGGGTGTTGCGGATGCAAGGTCAGATTTGTGTGCCACAGTTCGCGGTGATGCCAAGGAGGTTTCGTGAGTTGATTCTTGAGGAGGCCCACAGTTCGCGGTATTCCATTCATCCGGGTGTCGCCAAGATGTATTAGGATTTGAGGCAGCATTATTGGTGGAGAATAATGAAGAAAGATATAGTTGAGTATGTGGCTCGATGTTTGAATTGCCAGCCGGTGAAGTATGAGAATCAAAGACTTGGCGGTTTGCTTCAAAGACTTGAGATTCCCGAGTGGAAGTGGGAGCATATTACCAATGATTTCATTGTTGGGCTCCCATAGACTTCGAGGAAAGTTGATGCAGTATGGTTCATTATGGATAGGTTGACCAATTCAGTGCATTTCATTTCGGTGGCAACTACCTATTCTTTAGAGTGGCTGGCTGAGATCTATATCCATGAGATTGTTGTTATACCCCATGTTTTCGTACGTAAGAGTACATCATAAGTCAATTGATGTAAAATCATAAATGAGATAATCTTTTAAGGTACATAAATTGAGTAAATCATGTAATCTTGGAGGTTACAAATATTAAGATCATCAATAACAAGTACCAAGAGGGTTGGAAGGTTTAGAAGCTAAACGAATTGAAGAAAATAAGTGTCGTCGGAAGTCGACAAGTTGGGAATGTTATAACATGTACTTTTTTGGTGAGGCTAGGATGCTTAACATGATAATGAGGTTATGTTATGAGTTATTTTAGTCTTATGATAGTCGTGTGTGTCACGCCCTATCCTCGGGAAGCGCAACCGGTGCTCAACCAAGTGAACCTGGCCGAGCAAGTCTGTTAGATACTTTCTACCCAATTAACCCATGACCAAGAGAAGGCGTGATTTCATTAATTACACAGTAGGAGTCTCATTCATACAATCCTAAATCACTTTATCAGTCATTGCTCTTTTAAGTCCAAAATACACATTTCTTAAAGTTCTAGTGGAACAAGTGATCAAACACAACATGACTTGTTTAACATTCCCAAACACCCATATACAACCCACATAATGTCTACGGAGACTCTAAAGATACAAAAGAGAGTAAACATGGTGCCGACAACAAGGCCCCCGTTATACCTCAAAAAGTGACCATAATATAAATAAAACGTACAATACATGACCCCGGAATGAAATGGGGCTCACAGAGTCCGCTGAGAAGAGGATGCAGCACTATCTGTGATCCGCACTGCCTGGTGTAACCACCTGCATCCATTTAAAGATGCAGCGCCCCCAGCAAAAGGGACGTTAGTACCGTCGAATAGCACTAGTATGTATAGCTAAACACCAACTCAATAGAATGAATAATAATACAAGAGGAACAACCAAGAATTCAATAAGGGATTCAAATAATAGTAAAACAACAAGTTAAGGATCATATACACTTTCAAGACAATTTCCATATTACTAGGTTGGGTGACCTTTAGTTCCGATGTTCGACAATTCACAATACCTCTGTATTCTTACATGGAGTCCGATCTCGGCTAGGCCGCTTCATCTGAGACATTTCCACAATTTAATTATAACTTTTAGCACAGTACCACTATGTGTGCGGCATGGCGTTTGTTCACGGCCCGATCGGCTAGGTCATCTCACTTGAGACATCAACCTTTTTTACAATTTCATACACAATACATGCGTGTTCTTAGACGGAGTCCGATCTCGGCCTGACCGGCTAGGCCATCTCATTTGAGACATTACCTTTCTTAGTCAATCATCTCACATCGTACTTCTTTCATGTACTTTCGATTCATTGACACTAGTGATTACGATTACAAAGTCATTCTTGGCACTTGGCCGTATTTCATAGTTATAGACTCCTTTTCCACATTCAATATCATTATCAAAATAAATAGGGCTCCCCATATAAGACATTAAATTTACATATGAGCAATTTGGGAATCTTAGGCACATAGAGGCTTTTCATACAATTTGGTATAACAACGTTTATTTCAATCTTGACATGAAGTATTAACATTTCTAACATATATTCCACATTTATAAACACATACTCAATGACAAGATAACATGATGAAATATTTAGAATAAATATTGAACTTACATCCTTCAACACAAACACGTTAGAAATCGCAACTGTATAATGATCAAGGGCTTACTCCAATTACATGATCACTGTGGGGTTCGATTCTAAGAAGAAGAGGGTTTAGCCAACATACCTCAATTGAGCTCCTTAAAATTCTAGGATGTTCCGGAATATTAGCCACTTCAATCTATTTTAGCAATATAACAAAATTGAAACGAAATTAGGAAGATGGACATGGTTTTATCTCATTTGAGCATATTATCAAACACTGTGTGTAACAAGGTTTTTAAGGCCCTTTAATGAAAGCTTCTACCACCCCTCAACCCATTCTTAGCTCACAACCTCCCCCACATACAATAAGAACACATGCATGCAAGATATCCATCCCTACACCCAAGATTTTGTCTTTCTAAGTATCCCTTGTTTACTAAATGTTTTTCGAAACTAAGAGTTAGGGCATAGATTCTTACCAGTGATGTGAGAACTTTCTTGATAATCTACAAGGATTTAGCAACAATTGATGGATATAGTGTGAAGGTTATTTCCTCTCTTTAAGAAACCTCTCCCTCACTTTAGAACTATCATAAAATAGCTCAAATGGTGTTTAATATGTATTTTTAATGGAATAGGGTCGGGTTTAAAAACCCAAAAAATGATGCTCCGGAATAAGGTATGCGATTGCATAATCGATATGCGGACCACATATCAGTCGCATAACTTCTGACCAAAACGACCAAAAATTGGTCCATGTCTGCGGTCACTATGCGGCCCGCATAACTGTTATGCGGTCGCATAATACATCGTAGAACAGTTATGCGGTCATATAGTTGACCGCATAATTTCATCCAAACTGGCCTAACTAATTGCCTCACTCTGCGGTCTGCAGAGTGATTCTGCGGTAGCATAATGGACTGCAGAAACGCATAACACTGCCAAACATTTGCCTTTACTTTTCGGTGCATTGTTCAACCCAAAAAGTCCAAACCCAGGTTTCTACTATTATTAACCTCTACTCCTACTTTGGCATCATGGAACCCGGATTTTTAGGAAAATTTTACAGGGCCTTACATCCTCCCTCACTTAAGATCATTCATCCTCGAATGAGGATCAAAGTCCATTATTAGCACCTTGTGCAACTTAGTTAACATATCCTACATTAGCAACCCCAAATTTAACTAACTCTCTAAATTCTCAAAAATTTCGCCAGAGTTTCATTTGTAACTAGGCCTATCCACCTGTCAGAGAGCCCAAGAAACACATCTTACAAACATGCATAGAACCCAACGACATAGCATAGCTCNCTAAGAGCATCCACCACAACATTGGCTTTCCTCGGGTGATATAGAATATCGATGTCGTAATCCTTGAGTAACTCAAGCCATCTTCTCTACCTCAGATTCAGTTGCTTTTGTTTGAAAATATATTGAAGGCTCTTATGGTCTGTGAATATATCCACATGGACCCCATATAAATAATGACGCCAAATTTTAATGCAAATACCACTGCCACAAGTTCTAAATCATGTGTTGGATAGTTCTTTTCATGATTCTTGAGTTGCCTAGAATCATAAGCTATAACCATGTCATGTTGCATTAATACACATCCAATCCCGATTTTTGAATCATCACAATAAACCACAATTCCATCTATACCTCCTGGTAGAGTCAACATCGGTGCCGTAGTCAATCTTTCTTTCAATTCCTGGAAACTCTTTTCACAAACATCTGACCATTGGAGCTTAATTTCCTTCTGCGTCAATTTAGTCAATGGAGAGGCAAG
>AWOL01S0004773.1:3110-36230 GCA_000715115.1 Nicotiana otophora | reverse complement strand
ATGAAAGCTTCTACCACCCCTCAACCCATTCTTAGCTCACAACCTCCCCCACATACAATAAGAACACATGCATGCAAGATATCCATCCCTACACCCAAGATTTTGTCTTTCTAAGTATCCCTTGTTTACTAAATGTTTTTCGAAACTAAGAGTTAGGGCATAGATTCTTACCAGTGATGTGAGAACTTTCTTGATAATCTACAAGGATTTAGCAACAATTGATGGATATAGTGTGAAGGTTATTTCCTCTCTTTAAGAAACCTCTCCCTCACTTTAGAACTATCATAAAATAGCTCAAATGGTGTTTAATATGTATTTTTAATGGAATAGGGTCGGGTTTAAAAACCCAAAAAATGATGCTCCGGAATAAGGTATGCGATTGCATAATCGATATGCGGACCACATATCAGTCGCATAACTTCTGACCAAAACGACCAAAAATTGGTCCATGTCTGCGGTCACTATGCGGCCCGCATAACTGTTATGCGGTCGCATAATACATCGTAGAACAGTTATGCGGTCATATAGTTGACCGCATAATTTCATCCAAACTGGCCTAACTAATTGCCTCACTCTGCGGTCTGCAGAGTGATTCTGCGGTAGCATAATGGACTGCAGAAACGCATAACACTGCCAAACATTTGCCTTTACTTTTCGGTGCATTGTTCAACCCAAAAAGTCCAAACCCAGGTTTCTACTATTATTAACCTCTACTCCTACTTTGGCATCATGGAACCCGGATTTTTAGGAAAATTTTACAGGGCCTTACATCCTCCCTCACTTAAGATCATTCATCCTCGAATGAGGATCAAAGTCCATTATTAGCACCTTGTGCAACTTAGTTAACATATCCTACATTAGCAACCCCAAATTTAACTAACTCTCTAAATTCTCAAAAATTTCGCCAGAGTTTCATTTGTAACTAGGCCTATCCACCTGTCAGAGAGCCCAAGAAACACATCTTACAAACATGCATAGAACCCAACGACATAGCATAGCTCATAACCACACCAACTGTGGCCTCATGTAAACAACATATAATTAAAAGGAGCATCTTTACATTAACTGAACAAGTGATACAAAATTCTTAGGCGACAGGTTCATAAAAGAAAGGATTACACAACTATTCAAACAAGTGAGGATACTTCTTCTTCATCTCTTCCTCGGCCTCCCACGCGGCCTCTTCAACCTGCTGGTTTCGCCATAACACTTTCACGAAGGCAATTTCTTTATTCCTCAACTTTCGGACTTGCCAATCGAGAATGGCAACAGGAATCTCTTCATATGACAATTCTTAATTAACCTCAATGGTCTCAACCGGCACAATAGCTGACGGATCTCCAACTACCTTTTTTCAACATAGACACATGGAATACCGGGTGCACTAATGACATCTCGGGTGGTAGCTCATGTTTGTACGCCACCAGACCGATCCTCTGGATGATGTTTTAAGGCCCGACATACCTCAGACTCAATTACCCCTTTCTCCCAAACCACATAATACCCTTCATGAGGGAAACCCTCAAGAATACCAAATCATTTTCTTTGAACTCTAAGTCTCTGCGATGAACATTCGAATAGGATTTCTAACGACTCTAAGCAGTTTTCAACCGCTCCTTTATGATCTTAACTTTTTCCATAGCCTGATGTACAATGTCTGGCCCTATTAACTATGCTTCACCAATCTCGAACCAACCATGGGAGATCTATATCTCCTACCATATAATGCCTCAAATGGTGCCATATGGATACTTGAATGAAAGCTGTTCTTATAAGCAAATTCTATGAGTGGCAAATGATCATCCCAGCTACCCTTGAAATCAAGAACACAAGCATGCAATATATCCTTAAGCATCTGAATAGTCCGCTCTATTTTCCCCTCGGTCTGTGGATAGAAAGTTGTACTAAGATTCACCTGAGTACCCAAACCTTGCTGAAATGTCCTCCAAAATTTGGTCGTGATTTGAGCCCCTTGATCGGAAATGATAGAAACTGGAGTGCCATGTAGCGTGACTATTTCGTTGATATACAACTGAGCATACTGTTCCGTTGTGTCGGTAGATTTAAGTGGCAAGAAGTGTGCTGAATTGCTGAGTCGGTCCACGATCACCCAAATTGAGTCAAACTTGCGTGGAGTGTGTGGTAATCCTACCACAAAATCCATATTAATCATCTCTCGCTTCCACTTTGGAATTTCTATGTTCTATGCCAACCCACCATGCCGTTGATGTTCAACCTTCAGTTGCTGATAGTTTAGACACCTTTCCACAAAGTCCACCACATTCCTTTTCATGTCATTCCACCAATAGACTTATCGTGATACATCTTCGTAGATCCTGGATGCACAAAATACCTAGAAGCGTGAGCTTCGGTCATGATTCCTTCCCGGAGACCATCTACATTGGGAACACATTGTCTCCCTTGGTACCTTAGTGTACCATCATCCATGCTAAGAGCAAAAGCTGTAGTCTTATGATTTTGAATCCCCTCCTTCAATTGCACCTAAAATGGATCGTTGTATTGCTTCTCTTTGACTTCCATAACAAGTGATGATTCTGCCCTATTTTGCACAATTACCCCTCCTTCATTAGAGTCCGTAAACAAACTTCCAAACTAGCCAATCGATAGACTTCCTTGGCCAATGGCCTTTGATATACCTCCAAGTGTGCTAAACTACCCATAGATTTCTGCCTAAGAGCATCCACCACAACATTGGCTTTCCTCGGGTGATATAGAATATCGATGTCGTAATCCTTGAGTAACTCAAGCCATCTTCTCTACCTCAGATTCAGTTGCTTTTGTTTGAAAATATATTGAAGGCTCTTATGGTCTGTGAATATATCCACATGGACCCCATATAAATAATGACGCCAAATTTTAATGCAAATACCACTGCCACAAGTTCTAAATCATGTGTTGGATAGTTCTTTTCATGATTCTTGAGTTGCCTAGAATCATAAGCTATAACCATGTCATGTTGCATTAATACACATCCAATCCCGATTTTTGAATCATCACAATAAACCACAATTCCATCTATACCTCCTGGTAGAGTCAACATCGGTGCCGTAGTCAATCTTTCTTTCAATTCCTGGAAACTCTTTTCACAAACATCTGACCATTGGAGCTTAATTTCCTTCTGCGTCAATTTAGTCAATGGAGAGGCAAGAGTAGAAAACTCCTCAACAAACTTTCTATAATATCCAGCTAAGCCTAAGAAACTGCGAATCTCTGTTGGAGTTGTAGGCCTCAGCCATTTCTTCACAACTGAAATTTTCTGAGGATCATTCTTAATTCCCTCACTAGAGACTACATGACCCAAGAATGTGATCGATTCAAGCCAAAATTCACACTTTGAAAACTTTGCATATAACTGGTGCTGATGTAGGGTTTGCAGAACTACCTTGAGATGATCAGCATGGTCTTCTTGACTTCCTGAACATACAAGAATATCGTCAATAAATATTATCACAAAAGAGTCGAGGAATGACTTAACAACTCGATTCATAAGATCCATGAAGGCTGCTGGGGCATTTGTTAGCCTAAAAGACATCACTAGAAACTCAAAATGCCCATACCGGGTCCTATAAACTATTTTCGAAATATCCCTGATCTTCAATTGGTGATATCCGGATCTTAAATCAAATTTGGAGAAGTACCCGGCACCTTGCAATTGATCAAACAAGTCATCTATCCTTGGAAGTTGGTACTTATTCTTGATTGTGACCTTGT
This sequence comes from Nicotiana otophora, assembly GCA_000715115.1. Taxonomy (NCBI): domain Eukaryota; kingdom Viridiplantae; phylum Streptophyta; class Magnoliopsida; order Solanales; family Solanaceae; genus Nicotiana; species Nicotiana otophora. The sequence goes on along the minus strand of AWOL01S0004773.1, from coordinate 32,498 downwards.
TAAGCTACAGATAGTTAATACACATTCTCAGCGACCCATCTTTCTTTCTTACAAAAAGGACCGGTGCGCCCCATGAAGACACAATCGGTCGGATGAAACCCTTCTCTAACAAATCCTTCAACTGTTCCTTTAGTTCCTTCAATTCTGCTGGTGCCATTTTGTAGGGTGGAATAGATATAGGCTGCGTGCCTGGCATCACATCAATTCCAAAATCAATCTCCCTGTCTGGCGGAATCCCATGGAGCTGATCATAAAAGACCTCCAGAAATTCTTTCACAACTGGCAATAACTCGAGTGTAGGTGCCTCAGCATCGGTGTCCGTAACCCAGACTAAGTGATAGATACACCCCTTGTTAATCATCTTCGTGGCCTTAAGGTAAGAAATAAACCTACCCTTCGGCACCACATCACCCCCCTTCTACTCAACAACTGGCTCACATGGAAATTCAAACCTCACAGATCTAGTTTGACAGTCTAGCTTAGCAAAGCATGAATAAAGCCAATCTATCTAAATAATTACATCAAAATCAAGCATCCCCAATTCAATAAGATCGGCCACGGTGTCCCGACCATACACCGTGACAACACAACTACTATAAATTCGTGCAGCCACAATATACTCGCCAACCGGAGTAGATATATAGAACGACTGAGGAAGCTGTTCTGGTTCTATCCCAAATTCCATAGCAACATAAGGGGTAACATAGGATAGGGTGGAACCGGGATCAATGAGAGAATATACATCATGACTTTGGACAGGCAATATACCTGTGACAACATCTAGAGAAGCCTCTACATTCTGGCGACCGCTCATAGTATAGAAACGGCCGGATCCTCCTGAACTATGTACTGTACCCCTAGCTGCACCACGCCCTGCGGGTGTTGGAGTGCCTCGAGCTGGAGGTGGTGCTGTGGATGTAGTAGCTATAGAACTGGGTGGTTGTGCCATGCCCCTACCCACACCCTGGCGGGACACAACGGCAATCTCTCTGAATGTGACCCCTTCATCCGCATCCGTAGCATATGGGTAAGTCAGTGTAGTATATTCCCAAGTGCATCTTTCCTTAACGAGGGCATGGGGGTCTCATCTGCTGCTGAAATCTACCACCATGACGATCCTGCTGATAGGAGCCCCTATTGCCCTGACTGGGCCTAAAATGGCTCCATTGCTGCTGTTGACTAGGCCCTGATGGAGGTGCACTAGACAAAGACTGAGCAAAGGACTAGGATGGTCCTGACGGCCCTCCCCTGAATGTTAACTTGCCACCACCAGAAGAACCACCAAAGTTGCCTGCAGACTGGTCCTTATTACTCCCCTTTCGCTCCATTCTGTTCCTCTTTGCGGGTCTCTTTGGCTTGAGCGAATGCCACCATCTTTCCATAGTTCATATCAGAATTCAAGGCTGTTGTAGCGGCCTCATTAGTTACCAAGGGACTAAGTCCCTGCATAAAGCGGCGCACTCTAGCCTCTATAGTGGCCAGCATATGAATATCACACTTAGACGGGTACGCAAACCTTATATGGTAATCCCACACACTTAGGCTACCTTTCCGAAAGTTCTCAAACTCATCAGCATGGGCTTCCTTAGTCTCGGCAAGCAAGAAATGATCAATGAAGGCATCAACAAACTCACCCTACCTCGCCGGAGGGCTCCCTTCTTCACGGGACTCCTCCCATAGTTTGAACCAAGAATATGCCACCTCTTTCAGGCAGTAGGAGGCTAATTCCACTGCCTCTATTTCAGTAGCACGCATAACTCTGAGACTCTTGTGCATCTCATCAATGAAGTCCTGGGGATCTTCCTCTGGGTTAGTATCCGTGAACACTAGAGAATCCAACTATAAAAACGTGTTCACCCTGGAACTAGTAGAATCCCCTAGCTGACTGGAAGAGGTGGGTGCAACATTTGACCTATGGTCCTGGGAAGCCACTATCTGAGCCAACATCTGTATGGCTCCTCTAAGATCAACATCAGAAACACCAGAATCGGAAGTTGGAACTGGAGGTGGAACTGGTATATCTGTTGGAGGGACCGTTGCATCCTCAGTAGGTGTAGGGATAGGTGAGGTTTGATTAGTTGTAGTGGATTCATGCAGTGTAGTAACTGAAGGAATATCCTCACTCCTCGGGTGCTCACCTGCATCATCAATTATAGGGTCAACTATCACTCCTGGGGTGACATCGGCTCTTTGGCCAGTTCTTGCCTTCTTCTTAGGTGCCATGTACTGAAAGTTAAAGTAAAGCACGAATCAAAGGAGTACAATCTTACCATCAGCTTTATCGCACGCTCGAGAACATGAAAGAAGGGTATTATTCCTAAATGCCCATGTAGAATCCTAATTATAGATGTGGTCAACAACACACCAATAATAAGGACTCTACTAGACATGACTCCGAGACAACCTAGGACACTTTAGAACCTTAGACTCTGATACCATGTTTGTCACGCCCCTTAATCGGGAAGCGCGACCGGCGCTCAACCGAGTGAACCCGGCCGAGCAAGCTTGTTAGATACTTTCTATCCAAGTAACCCATGACCAAGAGAAGACGTGATTTCATTAATTATACTGTAGAAGTCTCAATCATACAATCCATAATCATTTTATTAGTCATTACGCTTTTAAGTCCCAAAAATACACATTTCTTAAGGTTCAAGTGGAACAAGTGATCAAACATAACATGGCTTATTTAACATTCCCAACACCCATATACAACCCACATAGTGTCTATAGAGCCTCTAAAGATACAAAAGAGAGTAAAGATGGTGTCGGCAACAAGGCCCCGGCTATACCTCAAAGAGTGACCATAATATAAACAAAAGGTACAATACATGACCTCGGAATGAAATGGGGCCCACAAAGTCTGCTGAGAAGAGGATGAAACACTATCTATGATCCGCACTGTCTGCTATGTAACCACCTGCATCCATTTAAAGATGCAGCGCCCCCGGCAAAAGGGACATTAGTACCGTCGAATAATACTAGTATGTATAGCTAAACACCAACTCAATAGAATGAATAATAATATAATAGGAACAACCAAGAATTAAATAAGGGCTTCAAATAATAGTAAAACAACAAGTTAAGGATCATATACATTTTCAATACAATGTTCATATTACTAGGTTGGGTGACCTTTAGTACCGATGTTCCACAATTCACAATACCTCCATATTCTTACACAAAGTTCGATCTCGGCCCGATCGGCTAGGCTGCCTCGTCTGAGACATTTCCACAATTTCATTATAACTTTCCAACACAGTACCACCATGTGTGCGGCATGGCGTCCGATCACGGCCCGATCGGCTAGGTCATCTCACTTGAGACATCAACCTTTTTCACAATTTCATCAACGATACCACTGTCTTCTTACACGGAGTCTGATCTCGGTCCGACCGGCTAGGCCATCTCATTTGAGACATTACCTTTTTCAGTCAATCATCTTACATCGTACTTCTTTCATGTACTTTCGATTCATTAACACTAGTGATTATGATTACAAAGTCATTCTTGGCACTTGGCCGTATTTCATAGTTCCAGACACCTTTTCCACTTTCAATATCATTATCAAAATCAATAGGGCTCCCCATTCAAGACATTAAATTTACATATGAGAAATTTGGGAATATTAGGCACATAGAGGCTTTTCATACAATTTGGCATAACAACCTTTATTTCGATCTTGACATGAAATCTTAACATTTCTAACACATATTCCACATTTCTAAACACATCCTCAATGATAAGATTACATGATGAAGCATTTAGAATAAATATTGAACTTACATCCTTCAATACAAACATGTTAGAGATCGCCAATTTTATAATAATCAAGGGCTTACTCCAATTACATGATCACCGTGGGGTTCGTTTCTAAGAATAATTGGGTTTAGCCAACATACCTCAATTGAGCTGCTTAAAACTCTAAGTTGTTTTGGAATATTAGCCACTTCAATCTATTTTAGCAATATAACAAAATTGAACTGAAATTAGGAAGATGGACATGGTTTTAACTCATTTGAGCATGTTATCAAATACTATGTGTGTAGCAAGGTTTTTAAGGCCCTTTGCTGAAAGATTCTACCACCCCTCAACCCATTCTTAGCTCACAACCTCCCCCACCTACTATAAGAACACATGAATGCAAGATATCCATCCCTACACCCAAGAGTTTGTCTTTCTAACTATCCCATTTTTACCAAATTTTCGAAACTAAGAGTTATGGCATAGATTCTCACCAGTGATGTGAAAACGTTCTTGATAATCTACAAGGATTTAGCAACAATTGAAGGATATAGTGTGAAGGTTGTTTCCTCTCTCTAAGAACCCTCTCCCTCACTTTAGAAGTATCAAAAAATACCTTTAATGGTGTTTAATATTTGTTTTTAACGGAATAGGGTCGGGTTTAAAAACCCCAAAATGAAGTTTCGGAACAAGGTCTACGATCGCATAATCGATATGCCGACCGCATATCGGTCGCATAACTGCTGACCAAAACAACCAAATATTGGTCCTTGTCTGTGGTATGCATAACTGTTCTGTGGTCGTATAATGCACTGCAGAATAGTTATGCGGACCGCATAGTGACCGCATAATTTCATCCAAATTGGCCCAACTAACTGCCTCACTATGCGGCCATTATGCGGTCCGCAAAGTGATTTTGCGGTCGCATAATGGACTGCAGAAATGCATAACACTACCAAATAGTTTCCTTTACTTTTCGGTGCATTGTTCAACCCAAGAAGTCCGAACCCGGGTTTCTACTATTATTAACCTCTATGCCTACTTTGGCATCATGAAACCCATATCTTTAGGAAACTTTTACGGGGCCTTAAAGTGTGTTACGTTTTGAAGTCAAGTGTGTTGTGCGTTACACCCCATATTTTCGTACGTAAAAGTGCAACGTAAGCAAACTAATGTAATTCCAAAAATGAGATAATCTTTGAAAGTATATAAAGTAATTTATCATGTTACCTCTAAGTTTACATATATTGAAGATTATGAACAACAAGTATAAAGAGGGATGGAAGGTTCAAAAACTAAAGGAATTGAAGAAAATAATATTTCATCGAAAGTCGACAAGTTGGGAATGTTATAATCCTTACCTTTGGGGTGCGACTAGGGTTCTTAACATGATAAGAGGGTTATGTTATGATTTGTTTTATTCTTATGATAGTAATGTGTTAATTTTTGAAGTCAAGCGAGTTGTGGAACAAAAGTCGATGAAAGTCATCACAAGTTACGTTCATAAAGTTTACTGATATTTTGGTCAAAATGTCACTGCGATGTTCTCCAAATATACTTAAGAGTTACGAGGTGATCCACCCATAATATTGAATATATATGAGTCTATTTTATAACTCATTAAACCGTTTGTCAATACAACATCGAAGCAGAGATATATATGCATTTTTGCGAGGCTACGCAGGCTGCTAGGTGACAAGTAGGCGTGTCACCTTCTTGCTTAAATGAGAGAACTACATATGTCCAAAAAGGGTAGTTAGAGTCAGACAAAGAGACCTTTTAAGATCCTATTTAATTCATATATCACAATGATAATAGGGCATAAAAACCAGAGATAATATCCTTCCAAAAATTGAACACAAACCCTAATTGATTTTCTCTTCTTTTCAAGTTCTAGTTGGAGGAAAACCTAGGGTTTGAAGAACCAAGATAGGAGATGACATATTCAACAAATAAGGTAAGTATACTACTCTATTGCATCCATTTCTTTCTGCTGGAAATGTATGAAAAGTCATTCTATAATTGTAAGAACTCATGGGACGGTGATCGAAAGCCGTGAGTTCGAGTTATTCAACTTGTAGTGGACTGTTTTGTAGGCTGTTTCGTGTTGCTGTTAGATTGTATGTTTTGATACTATTTTAGGGAATTTTGTAGGATAAAGGATGTGGATAAACACCACATAAATGCATGGTGGTGGGCTGGTCGTTCGTCGTAATAGTTTTGGGTTGTTTTACAATACTACGGTGGCCGTTATGTGTATGAAGAGATTGGGGTGTGTTGGGATGTTTTGTGGTATTTTGTTATCGATATAAGGTTGGACAATGATGTATATATGTTTTTATTGTTGTGTTATTGTGTTTTTGGTGTTGTCTCGAATTGGGAGAAAGTAAAGATTATAGGGGAGATGCTTCCCGTTTTAATATAAAATAAGATTGTCGTTCGTTGTGCGATAGTTGTACCTTTTGTAACTTAATGATAGTATTATTATCATGTTGCAGATTAAGTGTCACGGCCCAAAAATCAATAGTTGTGACGACACCTAACTCTACCCGCTAGGTAGGCCAACTAACAGTCAATACAATCCAAATGAAATTGTAGGAAAATAATGAAGAATTATCTAAACGTTTATAAATTAACCTAAGAACTAGTACTACAAATCATGAGCTTCTAAGACATAGAATTTACAAAGCTGATACAAATAATTATATGATCTGTTCGAAAGCTGCATAAACAGATTAACAAAATCTAAAGCTACCAAGGACAAGTGGCAGCTATATCCGGAATGCACGAACAACTTCAGGGTCAGCTCCCGACATTACCAGCAGCTCCGCTCCAAAAGTCTGCACGCAAGGTGCAGAAGTGTAGTATGAGTACAACCAACCCCATGTACCCAGTAAGTATTTGTTCTAACCCCGTCGAAGTAGTGGCGAGGCTTTTTAGTAAAACAATGCTCACTAATAAAAATATGTACCAAAATCTAGCAATAGAACTATACTACAGTATATCAGTGTAGAGAAAACAAAACGAATGTACAAAACAACAACCGAGTACTTGAAGAGATCACAATTTAACAGTTTCCAATATCTCAACCAATCTTTTACTTAGAGCGAAACCAATAAACCACAATAGTCACACCCATAACTTTCATAATATGAGGAATATATTGTGATATCAAGTCAATCGCACGGCAACACCCTTCGTGCATTTATCTCATCCTTACCAAATATGCATACAACAGTACCAACCGGATGGCAGAAATGCCGATAACAGTAATGATAAAGTTTGAAATACGCAAGCAATAATGAATGAGAATGTACGTAAAGGCGTAAGTAATAGACTAGGTGGAAAGCATAGAGGTGATGACAATAATTAGGAAAAGGAATATGACTTCAACTAACTAGCATGGTGGAGGCATAAATACAAATATAACGAATAAGAGGGGAACACATGATCTTTATGCGTTAACAAGAAGAAGCATGAATGACTATCATGGTAGAAGGCATGTACTAAGTGAAACCCAAATAGATACGACAAAGATATAATTATGACAACAGGAAGTAGGCATGGTATTTGCAAGTTTAGCAAGTAGAAGGCATGAGTGACATAATAACAAATAAGATAAAGAACAAGAACAGGGCATTAACGACAAGTCAAATGAGAACCATAAATACAACAATAACAACTTAATGTAACGGCATGAATGTATAAACAAAGGAAAGATATCACAACCTAATGCATGTCCCTCGTCCTCACATGACATGGCACTGCATCACCCTTCGTGCTTTTACTCACAAATGATATGGCACGGTATTAACCTTTGTGCTTTTACTCTCAATAATATGGCACGGCATCACCCTTCGTGCTTTTACTCTCAATAATATGGCACCACATCACCCTTTGTGCTTTTACTCTCAATAATATTGCACGACATCACCCTTCGTGCTTTTACTCTCAGTAATATGACACAACATCACCTTTCGTGCTTTTACTCTCAATAATATGGCACGACATCACCCTTTATGCTTTTACTCTCAATAATATAGCACGACATCACCCTTCGTGCTTTACACTCTCCCTTATATGATAATGTATAAATAAAGGCACGATATCACCCTTATGCTTTACACTCTTCCTTACTAAGCATATGTATATCAATGACAAACAAGGCAGGAAGGATAAATAACGTCAAGGAGAGTGTTTAAACGACTATTCCAAATGAATCCCAATCATAAATTTCCAAGCCAACAATAGTTCAATAAACCCGTAAGAACCTTATTATTCAAGTATTTCAACAAATCTCACAAATGATCTACAACACAAGTATAGAATCTAGTATCTCAAGGATATCGGCCGTAGAAATGTATTAATGAGTACGCATAGTAATAACCGAATTAGACACATCAATGTATTCTCAAAATCTCATCAAATTTGATAAAGTTATAATAATCTAAGTCTTAGTTTCTGACATCTAATACTACGTTCATAGTATCTAGGAGTCAAGTAAGGCATGGATCAAGGTCCCGTGATTCTACAAGACACAATTTATAACATAATTTACCCTCGAGCATGGTTCTGGACATGTATATATGCTCGTCACCTCATATATGTATCACCCCCGTATGTCGCAAATAATGTCAAATAGTAGGAAAACTTTCCTCAATAAAGTTTGGCAAGACACTTATCTCGTGCCAACGATCAACTCAAAGCTCAACCACATCTTTTTTCCTTTCAAAGAAGCCTCCGAACCAATAGAATCTAGCAATTTCCCAACAAAACGATTCACATTAAGCCTTAGGAACTACCTACGATTGCAAAAGATTCAATTAAGGATATTATTGAAAAAGTCAACAAAAGTCAACTCCAGGGGCCGCTTGGTCCAAACCCAAAATTCAGACCAAAATCCGAGTACCCATTCACCCCCGAGCCCGGTTATGTAATTTGTTTTGAAATCCGACCTCAATTTGAGGTCTAAATCCCAATTTTACAAAACTCTTTAATTCTACCCAAACCCCCAATTTCCACCATGAAGACACAAGATTTTTGGTTGAAATCTTAGGAAATGTAGTAAAATATTGAAAGAAACTAGTTTAGAATCACTTACCAATGATTTGGGGAAGAAAGGTTCTTTGAAAAATTGCCTCTAGGGTTTCTTATTTTGAAAATGTGAGAGAATGAACCAAAATCCCGTCTATGTCCCATTTTAATCAGTTGCAGATGTCGCGTTTGCGACTTGGAGTTCGCAAATGCGAAGACCTTCACATCTATGCTTTCATCACATTTGCGATGAATTGTTCGCAAATGCGAACTCTGTCCTTCCGCAAATGTGCCCACCTGATCACAATTGCGATCCTTTACTCCCCTGACCCACTTCACAAATGCGAACTTAAGGTGGTCCAGCTACTTTTCACAAATTCGATGAGTTACTTGCAATTGTGAACCCATCAGAGGTTGCAAATGCGATGCCTGATCTCGCAAATGCGAGATTAGAGGCCTGCACCAGTATTGAAACACCAGCTGAGTTTTTCTAAGTCCAAACCACTCTGTAGCCTATCCGAAACTCACCCGAGCCCTCGGGTCTCTAAATCAACTATGCACACAAGTCTTAGAACATCATACGAACTTGCTCGCGTGATCAAATCGCCAAACTAACACTTAGAACTGCGCATTGAACACCACAATCAAATAAAATTTTCAAGAAAACTTTAAAACATCTATTTCAACAACCGGACGTCCGAGTTACGTCAAACCAACTCCGTTTCTCACCAAATTTGACAGACAAGTCATAAATATAGTGGAACACACCAAAATATTTTAAAGTATTTAAGTGTAAATCCCCATAAAAGTTCGCAAATAAATTTAAGGTTTCGTTGTGCCGGAGTAGGTATACGTGTTTGAGGATTTTAGAGGCGATTGATGTCACATAAGTGTTATCTCTCTTTGAGGCCGACTATTCCCAAATAAGGCACGAATGGAATGGAACAATTGTTGATGTCCTTTACATGACTCATTTCTTTTAAATCTCAGAATCATGAATATTTTCCCTACGTTATCAATGCCTACTAGGAAACTCTATGACTCGTTTGTTGAACCAATGATGTGACCACAACGAATCACCATGTCAGCGCTATTGGTAGTGACCTTCATGTCTCTTAGGATATAACCTCCTGAAATGCCGTGCTCAGCAGGTTGATGGATTCTTGAATAATTCTAGAGAAATCCCGAACCTCGTTGTTCCTGTTTGTAGCAAAAGTATTGAGTGTTGTAGGTTTAAACATGTCAAAAAAAAAGTATCATCCCGTGAGCAAATATATTGGATAGGAAATTTTATGGTCATATTCAAGCTAACACATCTTAAAGAAATTGTTGAAGGTCGCCAAAGGGTTAGTTTGGGTGTTTGGCATAGAAATGTAGATTTGAAGAAAGTGAATAGGTTATTCTCAATATATTTTCCATGAGGATGCTATGTGAATTGTTAATAGAGGTAAAGTATGTGTATTTACATTAGGCCTTATTAAATCTTGAGGTAAATAGGCTAAACTATGAGTATGATGTTTCCCTATTACTTTTCTCCATGTACCCGGTGTTTCATATATCCATGTCTAATAAGGTGAAGTTAATGGATAATTTTATTGTGAGGAGCAACTGTTTGCTATCCTTGTTAGAAAAGTCCGGGAGTCGAGATTGTCTCCGGTAATGTGTTTTGGCGAAGTCTCTAAGTCGAGGAGACCACATTGAGGGGCAAAAGTGTAAAGGAAATAAAATGTTCCCACTTGAGTGTATAGTTAAATGATTGTGGATCGAAAGGTACTCCCTTTATGTTACGATTTATATATGTGCGGTTCTTGTTCAAATGCTACTTGAGATAATATAATGCATGTAATGTTGAGATTTATAATGTTGATATACATAGAGGTGCTTTGTTGAGTTGTGGATGTGTTGTTAGGAGTTGTTTTGGTGTTACTCTGACAGGTGTATAGGCCTAGTTATAGGGGAGACTCTGGCGAAATATTTGGAAATTAAGGGAGTTAGCAAAATTTTGAAACTACTCGTGGGTGTGAACTAACAGTTGGACCATATTGAATGCTAATGACGGATTTTGACCCTCATTCGAGGACAAATGATCCCAAGCAGGGTATAACGTAACACCCCGGAAAATTTCGAAGTATTTAAGTATAAATCCCCGTAAAAGTTCACCAATGAATTTAAGGTTTCGTGGTACTGGAGTAGGTATACGTGTTTTGGCGGAAAAATGCATTTCTGCGGTCCATTATGCGACCCGCAGAAGTAAGGTAGGAGAGGGTTCATCTGGAAGCGATTATGCGGTCGACTATGCGACCGCATAACACTTTAGCGGTGCATTATGCGTCCGCATAACATTTATGCAGACAACATAGTGACCGCAGACACAGACATATTTTTGGTCGTTTTGGTCTGCAATTATGCGACCAATATGCGGTCCGCATATTAATTACGCAATCGTAGAACCTATTTCGGAGTTTCATTTTTGGGTTTTTACAATCCGACCCAACTTCGTTTAATATACGCAAAGGGTCATTTTTGAGCAAAAATTCTGATATTTTAGAGAGAAGGGAGAGTGCTTTAGAGAGAGAGAGAGAGGAAAACCCAGGCTAATTATTCATCAAGTCTTGCTCAAATCTTGGAAGATTAACAAGACAATCTCACAAGTTATTCATCTAAGAGGTAAGGTTTCATACCCTAGTTTTCAATTTCGAATTTGGGAAGAAGATGGTTGATTAGGAGTGTGATTCTTGGGTATGAGAGTATTATTTATACATGCATGTATCAATAAGATTTGTGAAAAGATTGTTGAGCTTAAATAAGCAAGGATTGGGTTGTGGAATGAAGGAAATATTGTAGAAGAACCTTGTGGTTAAATTTGCGCACCTAGTATTTGATAAACTGCTCAAATGAGCTGAGACCATGAATATCTTCCTAATTATGGTTCAATTTTGTTATGTCTCAAAATAGATTGGGATTGCTAGAGTTTCCGAAACGTTGTAGTAATTTAAGGAAAGCTCAATTGAGGTATGTTGGCTAAACTTTCTCTCTTGGAATCGAATTCCGTAATGTTCCCGTGAGTTTCAAAGTATGGGTTGCGTATTAAAATGTTGTGGATTTGAATTGTATTTCAATTAAAACTTGGTATGCCAAATTGTGTGAGAAAATCTCAATATTCTTAAGACTCGAAATTGCTCATATTGTACCTAAAGCCTGGATTGGAAATGTATTATTGTTGATAACTTATAAAGATGGTTGGAAATGAAATAATTGAATTGGGGATATAGTATGTGGCCAACATGCCAAGAATTTAAGTTAGGACTGTCGCTAGCAGTGCAAATGATTTGAGAGAATGAAATAAAGAATGTCAAATAAGCCTCGACTCGATTGTTTGAAAACAATTTCGAAAATAGAATTGCCTCAAGGCTTTTGTACTCAATTCATGACCATAAATGGCTGCTTTAACTAATGCCTTGCTTTATAAATATATCCAGTGTGATTCGAGTTCTATATACTCATGTGTCGAAATTGTTCATTGTTATTTTTGGGGAAAAATATTTCAAGAATAAATGGGGTGTCTCTTGTTGATCATTTGAACTTCCGCATCAACTGCCAATTATTTTACTCCATTTTTCGGAAAGAAATCTATTGTGCTTAAATTGTTCATTTCTAATGAACTCAAAGTTGTGATTTCTGGAATAATCTATATCTTGTTATTTGATGGTGTTTTTGAAATTGAAAGAGGTGAAAGTGTGGAATATGAAATACGGCCATCGTGCCAGGAATAAAGAATCTTGTGAATGGCCTAATGAGCCAAGGAAATACTATCATTGTGAATGAATGGAAATACTAATGATAATTTATACAATGTGAAAGATATTGAGGTGAGTACAATTATATTTATGATATTTCTGTTTGCAAATCCAATTGAAAATATTTTTGGGAGCATCATCAGCAAAACCGAGGAAGGGTGGGTCATAACGCCCACACCTGAAACTACACGTGCCAGTGTAGGGGTGGATGGTGATTATTCCCCTTATTTGGGATGAAATTGGAATCTTTGGGAAATTGTGATATTATTCCCCTTAATTGTGATGAAACTGGAACCTTTGTGGATAGTAAAAGTCAACCCACATGACATATGTGGGAAGGCGGCCTAGATGATCGGGTGGAGATCAGACGCTATATTGTGCATATGGTGGTACTACTCTTGGTAATAACTTTCTTTCGCATCAGTTGTCAAACCACATTGTTCGTGGGGAGATGGCCTAGTTGATTGGGCATGATCGTACTCCATGCTAACAAAGAAGGTGGTATACCGGTGCTAATGATCTCCCAACCAAAATTGTATATGAAGTTCGTATTTTGAAAATTATTATGTTTTAACTGAACATTCAGATATTGTTGATTGTGACTTGCTGTTTCTATGTGTTGCCTTTTCTTATATGGGCGTCCTATTTTGAAAGAGGATTTTTAGCTATAAATACTAGTGCTATTCGACAGTACTAACGTCTCTTTTTGTCGGCAGCGCTGCATCTTTAATGGATGCAGGTGGTTCTGCAGCAGGCGGCATTTATCAGTGATAGCAGTACACTCTTTTTAGCTTATTTGGTGAGCCCCACTTCATTTCGGGGTCATGTATGTTTTGTTTCTCATGTGCTGTGTTTTGAGGTATAGCCGGGGCCTTGTTGCCGACATTTCCATATAACTCTTCTATTGTAATTAGAGGCTCTGTAGATAGGTTGTGGGTTGTGGTTGATGTTGGGAATTGAACTAGAAATGTTGGTATTTGGAAATCATGTTTTTCATTAATTATATAAACTCGTAATATTTTGGAAATTGTGTATGAAGCTGCTAATGGGAATGATAGGGATGTTGTTAATAAAAATCTTTTGAGTGTTTGATTAATGGAGTACATCTCCTCTTTAGACATGAATGAGTTTGGGCAGAAGGAAATCTAACAGGCTTGCTCGGCCGGGTTCTCTCGGTTGAGCGCCGGTCGCGCTCCCTGAGGTTGGGGCATGACATATAGCAATGAACTTATACCGGGTTCCGAAACCAAAATACGGACCCGGTATCAAACATTTCAAACATCGATCAAACCTTTAGACTCATTAAGCCTTTAGACTTTCAAATTTTAACAAAATGTGATAACTCGAGCTAGGGACTTTCGAATTCGATTATGGGCATACGCCCAAGTCCCAAATCACGATACGGACCCATCGGGACGGTCAAAACACAAATCTGAGTCTGTTTGCTCAAAACGTTGACCAAAGTCATCTCAAATGGGTTTTAAGGCAAAGATTTCATATTTTTATCAGTTCTTAACATAAAAGCTTTCCGAAAAAATACCCAGATTGTGCACGTAAATCGAGAAGGGCTAAAATAAGGTATTTGAGGCTTCAAAACATAGAATTAGGTTCTAAAACATAAGATGACCTATCGGTTCATCACATAATACTTCATGCGGGGATACTCGCGCCCTCAAACTACCGAGAAAAGTGCAAGATCTCAAAACGACCAGTCGGGTCGTTATATCCTCCACTACTTAAACATACGTTTGTCCTCAAACGTGCCAGGTGTCGTTCCAAAGCTATCCAATCATGGTGTAACCTTATATGCATATACCTGGGGGGTGATCCCATGTCACCCTGCTCCATATAAACCTACCAGCGCAGCATAACTAGAGATCCTTACTTCAACCTTGGTCATTAAACCTTAGAACCCAATCTCTAACATCCCGAATTCATTACAAGACCCGAATCTCACATCTACATACTGTATAAACCTGAACAAGTTGTATTAGGTCATAACCATAACCCCAAGATAAAATAACACGGTACACCCCATCACTCCGACATTCATAGCAGGAACTGCTGACCACTGTTATTGCCTAAAAACAAATCCGGTGCCGGTAGCAAGCCTCATATCAATTAGAGCGTCGTTCAAAACCTCCATACCATGTCGATGATGAAAGAAACACACATAACCTCTTAACCACTCATCTGATCAATAAACCAAGAAACTCATTCGTGCAACCAGGGCCATTGCCCAAATGCTCAGTAGTATTTAGTATTATTCTTCCAAACCTTCCACATTCCAATACAATAGTGCCATTCTCATGTCTAGAAACCTCATCTCAGTCAATACAAGCAGCCCCACCAACAAGTATCAAAAATAATCATATGGAACCCACACAACACGGTCTTGAACACCAACAAGTAATAATTCGGACATGACAGATAACAGTAAGAGAGTTAAATACGAAGACTACTAAACAAGTTAAGCAGGCAGGGAAAGTTTAACATTTTCCTATAAACTACTTTCAACAAGGTGGAAGCAAAACTACACGAAGTAAGCATCATGAGTTACATTTCATCACAGTATCGTTGCGGCGTATAACCCGATCCATCATATCAATCCACTTAGGGTACTCATCGAGCCATAATACTCGGGCTCACTGATCACATGTGCGTCAATATCAAACATAATAGAGTGCGCAAAATATAACTGTGGGAAACATTATTAGGAACACACAATACTGAGAAGGACAAGCACAACTATGGTGCAATAAGCAAATCAACATCACGAAGGCCATCTCGCCCAAAGAGCCATGAGGCCTAAACTGAATTGCAATATGCGTACGAAGAACCATATACCACTCATAACCCGTCATAGCATAAGAGAGGAGCACATAACACAGACCAAGGCGCGAATAGCATCTATTTCACCCGACGTTATATCTGTGGTAACAGCTGCACAAGAGAAATCAAATCCGATCCTATACAGAATACACATCCTCATTGGGCCTACCAATGGACCCCCAAATCAACTTCGGTCATCCCCGAACGGATAAATAGCCCTTCAAAAGTCCACAACCAGAAAACAATGTGCTTCTGAGAACCCCCAGTCTCCAAATCCATAGAACACACGAATCATCCTACCTGATCCCAACTCTACCGCCCAAATGGCTAACACATCTCTCGTATACAATTATCCCATGAAGAATACTTCTATTATTGTTCCGTACCACATAACAAAATATGAATCTCAACAGTCGACTAACCGGGTGAGCACCACAATATCAATGTTTCATCTACAAGTCAAAATACAATGCGTCTTTTGAAATGCACACCCTTCTCAGGCAACATCAAGTAGTGATAGTATCCATCTAGACATCTGAAATCGTCCGTGCTGTCTAAGAATTCATGCCCTTCCCTTCAAAACTGAACCGCGACCCTGCACATGCAAAACTCAATCCCGATCAGTTAGAAACCTTCTATTTGATCTCATCCAGGAGAAAATCCCAATACGCAACGTGTTCCTCACATCGGTAGGAAATATTCACCTCGAACCATGATAGAAATCATTGAGAGCCGCTGGGAATCCGTTTGCACATAACCAAACAATCAGAACCGAATCCCTCTAACTTAACCAAGCAACGCAATTGCCCAAAGCCCATGAGCATTGCCACGGAGCACCTGTGGAGACCCACCACATCATAAGTACCCAAAGAACAAATCATATCATTACTGTGTTGATCCAATTTACTATGAAACCTCCATGTTTCCTCTGAGTTCCTTCCAAATTACTCTCAAGTTGATAACCCTCCTTGTGAGAACACCATGATCCTTACCCGAAAGCTCTCCATAAGAGATTCTACCATAATAATCACAGCGCCCTAAGGCCTATAAGCTGCTGCATTCCCTCTTAGCACCCCAAAGTACCACAACCGAGACACCCACTCTAAAGAGACCTTCTGTGAATCTAAAGTCGTTTTCTCCACCAATTAGTCTTCCTGATATTGAAATGCATAATCCATAATGATATAGAAATACAGTGAGCCTCGACACCATCCTACGTAAATTTTATATTCTAGCCACAACTACTATGCCACCACTTAATCTTCCTGAGTCTGAACTCATCAATAAGGCATGAGAATCAAATTCGCCCCACAATTAAACAACATGGAAAACCTTCCAACACACTCATAACTCGGGACTACATGCCTCAAGAAAGCCCTTCTCTTCACATTCATGTCATCTGAACACAGCCCGCAGTCACATCCTACTCATCATTTAGTCATCCAACCACTCGCCGACCATAAATTCCACTCATAGGTACACTACCGAACGTATAAGCCCAAAGGCACATGCACACAAAACCAAAATTCCCGTGCTCAAGCTACAATCAAAAACTGGCCTCAAACCCCTCCAGACTAACCCATCCTCAGCACACAAAAATCACATCTCGCACCTCATCCATGGAATCACATGCCCTCGATACTCAGCCAATACCGAGCGCTCACATGCGCATACAAATGCGTGGAAGGAATTCAAAGAGTTATGCTACAAGCTGAATCAATGTCGCACGATAAGGAAAGAAAGATGGGAAGTTTATCCTAAATACACTGCAGCCTCTCGAAGATAGGTATGGACGTCATCGTACCGATCCGCAAAACTCTACTAGACACTTGCTAATGACTCGTAGAACCTATGAACCTAGTGCTCTGATACCAACTTGTCACGACCCAAAAATCATTAGCCGTGATGGAACCTAACTCGACTCACTCGGTAAGCCAACTAACACTCAATACAATCCAAATGAAATTGTAGGAAAGTAATGAAGAATTATCTGAACGTTTACAAATTAACCCAAGAACTAGTAGTACAAATCATGAGCTTCTAAGACTTAGAATTTGCAAAGATGATGCAAATAATTACACGATCTGTTCGAAAGCTACATAAACAGATTAACAAAATCTAAAGCTACCAAGGACAAGTGGCAGCTATATCTAGAATGCACGAACATCTTCAGGCTCATCTCCCGACATCACCAGCAGCTCTGCTCCAAAAGTCTTCACGCAAGGTGCAGATGTGTAGTATGAGTGCAACTGACCCCATGTACCTAATAAGTATTTCGTTTAACCTCGTCGAAGTAGTGACAAGGCCTTTTAGTAAAAAAATGTTCACTAATAAAAATATGTACCGAAATCTAGCAATAGAACTATACTACAGTATAACAGTATGGAGAACGCGAAACGAATGTACAAAACAATAACAGAGTACTAGAAGAGATCACTTTTCAACAGTTTCCAATATCTAAACCAATCTTTTCCTTAGAGCCAAACCAATAAACCATATTAGTCACCCCATAACTTTCATAATGTGAGGAATATATTGTGATATCAAGTCAATCGCACGGCAACACCCTTCGTGCATTTATCTCATCCTTACCAAATATGCATACAACAGTACCAACCAGATAGCAGAAATGCCGATAACAGTAATGATTAAGTTTGAAATACGCAAGCAATAATGAATGAGAATGTACGTAAAGGCGTAAGTAATAGACTAGGTGGAAAGCATAGAGGTGATGATAACAATTAGGAAAAGGAATGTAACTTCAACTAACTAGCATGGTGGAGGCATAAATACAAATATAACGAAAATGAGGGGAACCCATAATCTTTATGCGTTAACAAGTAGAAGCATGAATGACTAATACGGTATAAGGCATGTACTAAGTGAAACTGACATAGATACGACAAAGATATAATTATGACAGCAGGAAGTAGGAATGATATTTGCAAGTTTAGCAAGTAGAAGGTATGAGTGACAAAATAGCAAATAAGATAAATAACAAGAACATGGCATTAACGACAAGTCAAATAAGAACCATAAATACAACAATAACAATTCAATGTAACGGCATGAACGTATGCACAAAGGAAAGATATCACAACATAATGCATGACACTCATCCTCACATAACATGCCATGACATCACCCTTCATGCTTTACTCATAAATGATATGACACGGCATCATCCTTCGTGCTTTTACTCTCAATAATGTGGCACGACATCACCCTTCATGCTTTTACTCTCAATAATATGGAAAGGCATCACCCTTCGTGCTTTTACTCTCAATAATGTGGCACGACATCACCCTTCATGCTTTTACTCTCAATAATATGGAAAGGCATCACCCTTCGTGCTTTTACTCTCAATAATATGGCACAACATCACCCTTTGTGCTTTCACTCTCAATAATATGGCACGACATCACCCTTCGTGCTTTTACTCTCAGTAATATGGCACAACATCACCCTTCGTGCTTTTACACTCAATAATATGGAACGACATCACCCTTCGTGCTTTTACTCTTAATAATATGGCACGACATCACCCTTCGTGCTTTACACTCTCTGTCACATGATAATGTATAAACAAAGGCACGACATCACCCTTCGTGCTTTATACTCTTCCTTACCAAGCATCTGTATATCAATGACAAACAAGGCAGGAAGGATAAATAACATCAAGGAGAGTGTTAAAATGAATATTCCAAGTGAATCCCAATCATAACTTTCCAAGCCAGCAATAGTTCAATAAACCCGTAAGAACCTTATTATTCAAGTATTTCAACAAATCTCACAAATGATCTACAACACAAGTATAGAATCTAGTATCTCAAGGATATCGGCCGTAGAAATATATTAATGAGTACGCATAGTAATAACCGAATTAGACACATCAATGTATTCTCAAAATCTCATCAAATTTGATAAAGTTATAATAATCTAAGTCTTAGTTTCTGACATCTAATACTACGTTCATAGTATCTATGAGTCAAGTAAGGCATGAATCAAGGTCACGTGATTCTACCCTCGAGCATGGTTAACCCTGGACATGTATATATGCTCGTCACCTCATATATGTATCACCCCCGTATGTCGCAAATAATGTCAAATAGTAGGAAAACTTCCCTCAATAAAGTTTGGCAAGACACTTATCTCGCACCAACGCTCAACTCAAAGGTCAAACACATCTTTTTTCCTTTCATAGAAGCCTCCGAACCAATAGAATCTAGCAATTTCCCAACAAAACGATTCACATTAAGCCTTAGAAACTACCCACGATTGCAAAAGATTCAATTTAGGATATTATTGAAAAAGTCAACAAAAGTCAACTCCCAGGGCCGCTTGGTCCAAACCCAAAATTCGGACAAAAACCCGAGTACCCATTCACCCGAGCCCGGTTATGTAATTTATTTTGAAATTCGACCTCAATTTGAGGTCTAAATCCCAATTTTACAAAACTCCCTAATTCTACCCAAACCCCAAATTTCCACCATGAAAACACAAGAATTTTGGTAGATATCTTAGGAAATGTAGTGAAAGATTGAAAGAAACTAGTTTAGAATCACTTACCAATGATTTGGGGAAGAAAGGATCTTTGAAAAATCGCCTCTAGGGTTTCTTGTTTTGAAAATGTGAGAGAATGAACCAAAATCCCGTCTATGTCCGATTTTGATCCGTTGTAGATATCGCATTTGCGACCTGGAGTTTTTAAATGCGAAGAATCAATCGCAAATGCGAAGACCTTCACATCTGTTCTTTCATCGCATTTGCGATGAATTGTTCGCAAATGCGAACTCTGGCCTTCCGCAAATGCGACCACTTGATCGCAATTGCGATCAAGTATTCCCCTGACCCACTTCACAAATGTGAACATAAGGTGGCCCAGCTACTCTTCACAAATGAGACGAGTTACTGGCAATTGCGAGCCCATCAGAGGTTGCAAATGCGATGCCTGATCTCGCAAATGCGAGATCAGAGGCCTGCACCAGAACTGAAACTTACCCGAGCCCTCGGGGCACTAACAAACTATGCACACAAGTCTTAGAACATCATACAAACATGCTCGCACGATCAATTCGCCAAAAAAACACCTAGAACTATGAATTGAACACCACAATCAAATACAATTTTCAAGAAAACTTTAAAACATCTATTTTAACAATCGGACGTCCGAGTCACATCAAACCAACTACATTTCTCACCAAATTTGACAAACAAGTCATACATATAGTGTAACACCCCGGAAAATTTCAATGTATTTTAGTGTAAAGCCCCGTAAAAGTTCGCAAATGAATTTAAGATTTCGTGGTGCCGGAGTAGGTATACGTGTTTGAGGATTTTAGAGGCGACTGGTGTCATATAAGTGTTATCTGTCTTTAAGGCATACTATTGCCAAATAAGGCACGAATGGAATGAAATAATTTTTGATGTACTTTTCATGACTCATTTCTTTTAAATTTCAGAATCATGAAAATTTTCCCTACGTTATCAATGCCTACTAGGCAACTCTATGACTCGTTTATTGAACCAAAGATGTGACCACAACGAATCACCATGTCAGCACTATTGGTAGTGACCTTCATGTCTCTTAGGATATAACCTCCTGAAATACTGTGCTCAGCACGTTGATGGATTCTTGAATAATTCCAGCGAAATCTCGAACCTCGTTGTTCTTGTTTGTAGAAAAAGTATTGAGTGTTGTAGGTTTAAACATGTCAAAAAAAGCATCATCCCGTGAGCAAATATATTTGATGGGAAAGTTTATGGTCATATTCAAGCTAACACATCTTATAGAAATTGTTGGAGGTCGCCAAAGGGGTAGTTTGGTGGTTTGGCATAGAAATTTAGATTTGAAGAAAGTGAATAGGTTATTCTCAATATGTTTTTCATGAGGATGCTATGTGAATTGTTAATAGAGGTAAAGTATGTGTATTTACATTAGGACTTATTAAATCTTGAGGTAAATAGGCTAAACTATGAGTATGATGTTTCCCTATTACTTTTCTCCATGTACCCGGTGTTTCATATGTCTTTGTCTAATAAGGTGAAGTTAATGGATAATTTAATTTTGAGGAGCAACTATTTGCTATCCTTGTTAGAAAAGTCGGGGAGTCGAGATTGTCTCCGGTAATGTGTTTTGGCGAAGTCTCTAAGTCGAGGAAACCACATTGAGGGGAAAAAGTGTTAAGGAAATAAAATGTTCCCACTTGAGTGTATAGTTAAATAATTGTGGATCGAAAGGTACTCCCTTTATGTTACGATTTATATATGTGTGGCTCTTGTCCAAATGCTACTTGAGATAATATAATGCATGTAATGTTGAGATTCGTGATGTTGATATACATAGAGGTACTTTGTTGAGTTGTGGATGTGTTGTTAGAAGTTGTTTTGGTGTTACTCTAACAGAGGATAGGCCCAGTTATAGGGGAGACTCTCGCGAAATGTTTGGAAATTTAGGAAGTTAGCCAAATTTTGAAACGCCTGGTGTGTGTGAACTAACAGTTGGGCCACATTGAATGCTAATGACTTATTTTGACCCTCATTCGAGGACGAATGATCCCAAGCGTTGGATAATGTAACGCCCCGAAAAGTTTCGAAGTATTTAAGTGTAAAGCCCCATAAACCTTCGCAAATGAATTTAAGGTTTCGTGGTACTGGAGTAGGTATATGTGTTTTGGCAGAAAAACGCATTTCTACGGTCCATTTTGCGACCGCAGAACTACTCTGCGGGCCGCATAATGGATGCAGAAGTGAGGCAGGAGAGGGTCAGTATGGAAGAGATTATGCGGTCGACTATGCGACCGCATAACATTTCAGCGGTGTGTTATGCTACCGCATAACAGTTATGCGGACCACAGACACAGATAAATTTTTGGTCGTTTTGGTCAGCAATTATGTGACCGATATGCGGTCCGCATATTGATTATATGATCGCATATGCGATCGCAGAACCTATTTCGCAGCTTCATTTTTGGGTTTTTACAAACCGACCCAACTTCGTTTAATACACGCAAAGGGTCATTTTTGAGCAAAAATTCTGATGTTTTAGAGAGAAGGGAGAGTGCTTTAGAGAGAGAGAGAGGAAACCCTAGGCTAATTTTTCATCAAGTCTTGCTCAAATCTTGGAAGATTAACAAGGAAGTCTCACAAGTTTTTCATCTAAGAGGTAAGGTTCCATACCCTAGTTTTCAATTTCGAATTTGGGAAGAAGATGGTTGATTAGGAATGTGATTCTTGGGTATGAAAGTATTAGTTATACATGCATGTATCAATAAGATTTATGGAAAGATTGTTGAGCTTAAGTAAGTAAGGATTGGGTTGTGGAGTGAAGGAAATCTTGTAGAAGAACCTTGTGGTTAAATTTGCACACCTAGTGTTTGATAAAATGCTCAAATGAGCTGAAACCATGAATATCTTCCTAATTATGGTTCAATTTTATTATGTCTCAAAATAGATTGGGATTGCTAGAGTTTCTGGAACATTGTATTAATTTAAGGAAAGCTCAATTGAGGTATGTTGGCTAAACTTTCTCTCTTGGAATTGAACTCCATAACGTTCCCGTGAGTTTCAAAGTAAGGGTTGCGTATTAAAATGTTGTGGATTTAATCGTATTTCAAATGAAAGCTAGTATGCCAAATTGTGTGAGAAAATCTCAATATTCTTAAGACTCGAAATTGCTTATATGTGTACCTAAAGTGTGGATTGGAAATGTATTATTGTTGATAACCTATAAAGGTGGTTGGAAATGAAATAATTGAATTGGGGATATAGTATGTGGCCAACGTCCCAAGAATTTAAGTTACGACTGTCGCTAGTAGTGCAGATGATTTGAGAGAATGAAATAAAGAATATGAAATGAGCCTCGACTCGATTGTTTGAAAACGATTTCGAAAATAGAATTGCCTAATGGCTTTCGTACTCAATTCATGCCCATAAGTGGCTAACTAAACCCTTGCTTTATAAATATATCTAGTGTGACTCGAGTTATATATACTCATGTGTTGAAATTGTACATTGTCATTTTGGGGAAAAGTATTTCAAGAATAAATGGGATGTCACTTGTTGATGATTTGAACTTGCGCATCAATTGCGCATCAACTGCCAAACATGCATACAACAGTGATGACAAAGTAGGAAATACACAAGTATGATTAATGAACGAGAATGTACATAAGGGAATCAGTAACAGACTAGGCGAAAAGCATAGAGGTGATGACAACAATCAGGAAAAGGAATGTAACTTCAAATAACTAGCATAGTGGAGGCATAAATACAAATATAATGAATAAAAGGGGAACACATGATCTTTATGCATTAACAAGTAGAAGCATGAATGACTAACACGGTAGAAGGCATGTACTAAGTGCAACCCAAATAGATACGACAAAGATATAATTATGACAGCAGGAAGGCATGGTATTTGCAAGTTTAGCAAGTAGAAGACATGAATGACACAATAACAAATAAGATAAAGAACAAGAACATGGCATTAACGACAAGTCACATAAGAACCATAAATACAACAATAACAACTGAATGTAACGACATGAACGTATACACAAAGGAAAGATATCACAACATAATGCACGTCCCTCGTCCTCACATAACATGGCACGACATCACCCTTCGTGCTTTTACTCACAAATGATATGGCACGGCATCACCCTTCGTGCTTTTACTCTCAATAATATGGCACGGCATCACCCTTCGTGCTTTTACTCTCAATAATATGGCACGGCATCACCATTCGTGCTTTTACTCTCAATAATATGGCACGACATCACTCTTCGTGCTTTTACTCTCAGTAATATGGCACAACATCACCCTTTGTTCTTTTACTCTAAATAATATGGCACGACATTACCCTTCGTGCTTTTACTCCTAATAATATGGCATGACATCACCCTTCGTGTTGTACACACTCCCTCACATGATAATGTATAAACAAAGGCATGACATCACCCTTCGTTCTTTAAACTCTTCATTACCAAGCATATGTATATCAATGACAAACACGGCAGGAAGTATAAATAACATCAGGGAGAGTGTTTAAACAAATATTCCAAATGAATCCCAATCACAACTTTCCAAGATTTTTTGTTGCAATCTTAGGAAATGTAGTCAAAGATTGAAAGAAACTAGTTTAGAGTCACTTACCAATGATTTGTGGAAGAAAGGTTCTTTGGAAAATTGCCTCTAGGGTTTCTTGTTTTGAAAATTTGAGAGAATGAACTAAAATCCCGTTTAAGTCCCATTTTGATAAGTTGCAGATGTCGCATTTGCGACCTGGGGTTCACAAATTCAAACCCCACAAATGCGAAGAATCAATCGCGAATGCGAAGACCTTCACATCTATGCTTTCATCGCATTTGCAATACATTGTTCGCAAATGCAAACTCTGACCTTTCGCAAATGAGACCACCTGATCGCAATTGCGATCCTGTACTCCCCTGACCCACTTAGCAAATACGAACATAAGGTGGCCCAGCTACTCTTCACAAATACGAAGCGTTACTCGCAAATGCGAACCCATCAGAGGTCGCAAATGCGATGCCTGATCTCGCAAATGCCAGATTAGAGGCCTACTCCAGAACTAAAATACCAGCTGAGTTTTTCTAAGTCCAAACACCTCTGTAGCCTATCCGAAACGCACCCGAGCCCTCGGGGCTCTGAACCAACTATGCACACAAGTGTAATGAAAACTTTAAAATTAATACCTAGAACTACGAATCGAACACCAAAATCAAATGAAAACTTTAAACCTTCCAATCCAACAACCGGACGTCCGAGTCACGTCAAACCAACTCTGTTTCTCACCAGATTTGACAGACAAGTCATAAATATAGAAATGAACCTATACCGGGTTCCGGAACTAAAATACGGACCCAGTATCAACAATTTAAAATATCGATCAAACCTTTAGACTCATTAAGCCTTAAACTTTCAAATTTCAACAAAATGCGATAACTTTAGCTAGGGACTTCCGAATTCGATTCCGGGCATACGCTCAAGTCCCAAATCACGATACGAACTCATCGGGACCGTCAAAATACAGATCCGAGTCTGTTTGCTCAAAACATTGACCAAAGTCAACTCAAATGAGTTTTAAGGTATAGATTTCATATTGTTATCAGTTTTTAACGTAAAAGCTTTATGGAAAAACTCTCAGAATGTGCATGTAAATCGAGGAGGGCTAAAATGAGGTATTTGAGGCTTCGAAACATAGAATTAGGTTCTAAAATATAAGATGACCTATCGGTTTATCACATAATACATCATGCGGGGATACTCTTGCCCTAAAACTACCAAGAAAAGTGCAAGTGCTCAAAACGACCAGTCGGGTCGTTACATTAAGGTGCAAAGAGACGCGTTCAATGTTGTTATTGGAAATATTGTGATAAGGTATGTTAAGGCTAAACCTTTCCTTCATTTTGGAATGATCCCGTAGCAACATGCGTTTGATAACGATACATAAAGAGAAGTTTATATTACTTTATTTATATATATTATCTTAGTCTCATAAGCTACACTATCCTCCCTTATCAAGCCCTTATATTCAGTTAAGTATTGTTTTCTTCCAGTCAAGAGAGTAGAGGGTATATATATATATATATATATATATATATATATATATATATATATAGAGAGAGAGAGAGAGAGAGAGAGAGACATATAGTATAATGGTATTTTTACCACCATCGAGTTGCAATCGGTGGGCAAGCCCCTATTGGGCAACCTCTGATCAGACGGTAAGTTATATACCGAGCCTGTTGTGGTTGAGTGCCTATGAGTGATCCCAGAATGGCCGAGATACCGAGCCTAGTATGTCTAAGTGCCTATGAGTGAGCATACTACGGCCGGGCCGTTACACATTCCAAACCTTATAGGGCCAACCAACTATTTTACTTGCTATATTGAGAGAGTTGAGAGAGTTGAGTCAGTATCAGCAAGTAAATCATCTTTGCCTTTGAGTTATTTTCAGTTATTACATTATCATTTTAGTTTCAGCTTTCAGTTATTCTATTGCCTTATATACTCGGTACATTATTTCGTACTGACATCCCTTTTGCTGGGTATGCTGCATGTCATGCCTGCAGGTTCAGATAGACAGCTGGGTAGACCTTCCCAATATATAGAGTCAAACAGCTTGGTTGGTAAGCTCCACTTCCTTGGGGTTACCAGGTCTAGACCTTGAAGTCCATTTTATATATACATGTTTAATGGGTAGGTCGAGGCCCTTTCCCGACCATGATACTGTTTAGTTATCTTTAGAGGCTTGTAGAAGAGTCCTGTATATTTTGTATATCAGTATTATAGCCTTGCCAGCCCTATGTACATGTTAGTTTTTTATGGTTGGCTGTAGACATTCATGGTGGCCTCGTAGGCCTTAATTTATAAGGTAGACCTTGACGACCTAAGTTGAGGGTTACCACTCCAGAGTTCACAGTTACAGAGTAGTAAGCTCGGGCCAAATATGGCACCGGGTGCCGGCCATGATTTCCCAAGTTTGGGGCGTGGTAATTGTTCGTCTACACTGTGTGCCAGTGTCCATTATTTTTTATCGGAGCACACAGTTCTCGTCACACTTTTAGAGGGTCGTAGAACTTGAGTTAGGAATACGAGTTAAGTTGAGTATAACATTTCACCCACAGATAGATGGGAAATCCGAGCGTACCATTCAGATCTTGAAGGATATGCTTTGAACCCGTGTTATGGATTTCGGGGGTTCTTGGGATCAGTTCTTGCTTCTTGCAGAGTTTGCTTACAATAACAGCTACCAATCGAGTATTCAGATGGCTCCTTATGAGGCCTTATATGGGAGGCGATGTCGTTTGCCCGTTGGTTGGTTTGAGTTAGGAGAGGCTTGAGTTTTGGGTACTGATTTGATTCAGGAGGCCTTGGAAATTGTCAAGATGATTCATGATCAACTTTGTACAGAATAGTCTAGATTGAAGAGTTATGCCGATCGTAGAGATCGTGATGTTGCATTCATGGTAGGAGAGAGGGTTTTGCTCTAGGTTTTACCCATGAAGGGTGTGATGAGGTTCGAAAAGAAGGGCAAGTTGAGCCCCAAGTATATCAGATCCTTTGAGATTTTAGAGAGAGTTGGTGAAATGGCCTACAAGCTTGCATTGCCCCCTAGATTATTAGTAGTTCACCTGGTGTTCTATGTTTCCATGCTTTGTAAGTATCATAGTGATCCGTTCCATGTATTAGATTTGAGCTCAGTCCAATTGGACAAGGATTTGACTTATGAGGAGGAGCTGGTGGCTGTTCTAGCACGGTAGGTCCGTAAGTTGAGGTCTAAGAGTTATCCTTTTTTTAGAGTGCAGTGGAGAGGTCAGTCGATCGATACAGCTATGTGAGATTACGAGTACGATATGTGGAGTAGATACCCCACCTTTTCACCAGTCCATGTATTTTTCTATGTTTGTTCGAGTACGAACGTTTCTTTTAGAGGTGGAGAATGTGACGACCTAATAGGCTGTTTTGAGTTCTAGCCCTTATTTCTATGTTCCGAGTCCTTGATTAGCTCTGTTAAGTGATTCTCGATTAAGGTAAAGTCTGTGTCTTTTTTCGGAAAGATTTGATGTATAAATTAAAAATGATTTTTATCTTTAAAAATGACTTGAGTTGACAATGGTGAATATTTTGTGTAAATGACCCCGAATCGGTATTTTAACAATCTCGGTGGGTCCGTATCGTGATTTGGGCCTTGGGCGTATGCTCAGAAATTAATTCGGAAGTCCCTAACTTTATTTGACTTGATTTGTTGAAAACTAGTAATTTGAAGGTTTAAAGATTTTCTAGGTTTGACCGTAGGTTGACTTTTTGGCTAACGAGTTTGGATTTTGGTTCCGGGACTTGGTATAGGTCTATATTACTATTTAAAACTTGTATGCAAAATTTGGTGCAAAGCGGAGTTGGTTTGATAGGATTCGGGCGCTCGGTTGTGAATTTAGAAGTTCTTGAGTTTCTTTGACAATTTCATGCATTTTGATGCCTGATTGTGTTATTTTGGTGTTTTGAGCATGCAAGCAAGTTCATATGATTTTAGTATATTTGTGCGCATGTTTGGTTTGGAGCCCGAGGGGTTCGGTGAGTTTCAGATAGGCTACAGACCATTGCACATAAAACAATTGCTGGTTCAGCTATCTGCTGATATCTGGTGCAATGTGCTTCGCAATCGTGAAACCTCTCTTGAGATCATGAAGCCTCTCTTGCGATTGTGAAGGGGAAACTGGGATAGGGGTGGAGTTCTTCTAGACGAACGCGTAGAACCAGTCTTGAACGCGAAGCAGTTGCTGGATTACCCTTCGCGAATGCGATCGTTCACACGCAAAGGCAATGGTTTAAGGGTATTCTAGGAAAGGCAAGAGGTTACCCTACGTGAATGCGGGCGTTGGATAGCGAATGTGGGCGTTGGCTCGCGAACGCGAAGGCAGGGGGAAGCAAGCCTTCACGAACGCGATGGCTTTCTGGCCACTAATGCTAAGCGATCTCGTCTAAGTGTATCATGAACGAGAAGAACACCTGACGCCCAGTGATTTAAAGTTTCAAAATAGGGATTTCTACTCATGTTTCAGCATTTTCAAGTTTGAGCTCGGCCTAAAGGCAATTTTGAAGAGATTTTTCAACCTAACTTGATAGGTTAGTAGATTTTAACTTGTTTCCTTACATTGCCGTAAACACGCATTGATTTTAACCTTTAATTTATGTTTTTGCATGGTAGAAATTAGGGATTTAGGTAGAAATTGGTAATTTTGAGAAATTAAGAGTTAGACCTTAAATTGAGGTCGAATTTCGAAACAAAGCACATAATCGGGCTCAAGGGTGAATGGGTAATTGGGGTTTCGTCCAAATCTCGGGTTTAGAAAAATTGATGATTCAACTATCTACTGGTGTCTGGTGCTACGTGCTTCGAGATCATAAAGGGGAAACTGGGACACAGATGGAGTTCTTTTACGTGAACGCATAGAAC
>AWOL01S0004772.1:20742-37920 GCA_000715115.1 Nicotiana otophora | reverse complement strand
ACAAAGAAGAAACACTAATTAAAGCCATAACATAAAATTAAAATGATACACTATGATGTTTTTATCCCAAAATGATCAAGAATTACCCAAAATGGTAAACTACAATGGCTACAGCCAAAACAACTTCAAAACTTGACCTAAAAACGTGATTTCCGTCTATTTATATTGGCCCAAAATTTGCTGATTAAAATGCCCTTTGAGAGGTTCTGCGGCCGTACAATTTCATGTGCGGTCCACACATTGCTTGAGTCTGCAGGTTGAGAGATTCTGCTGCCCCACAATTGGATTTGCGGCTGCTCTTCAGCTTCTACGGTCGCACAAATCATGTGCGGTCTGCACATCTGGCAAGGCTCCAGTCTTGGTCATTTTGCACACTCTCTCAACTTTTTGATTATTGTCAGTGCAACCATGTTCTATTGCCATGCAAATTGTGTGTGTTCCGTACTTCTCTTCAATCACTTCTGGGCTTCTACGTAAGATCTGCATCCGCAGAGAGAATTTTGCAATCAACAATTTCTTCTACGGCCGTAGAAATACTTTTGCGGACTGCACTTCTGGTATGTTGCGCTCCTTCTTGCCTTGTGAACCGGAACATTCCTTTTTGAGTTGGCTTTCTTCATTAGAGTCAAAAACTCAAATATTCCTGCAATTTGCACACTTTCATTAATGTTTGGAACATAAATCAACATTTTCGGACTAAAACTAAAGCATGAAGGTTCTAAAGTGGTCCAAATCCACACTTATTAATCCTCGAAGTCTATTAGATGATTGTTTGGATCTTCGTTCCTCTCTTCTTCATATGCAATTTCTGCATCTCTAATAGCTGCTTCTTTAGCATCCCTTATAGCTTTTTTTCTTCGTTGGGCTGCCTCCATTGCAGCCAAATCTACATTATCATCATCTCCAACCATGTTTTCTTTGGTCGACTATTTCCCAACCTTCTCTATATACTCATGGAGATTTCTTTCCTTCCTCAACTATCGTAGTTGTCTCTCTATTTCTAGCTCGTATGGTTGCACTTCTTTCCCAGACGATCGAGTTATGAACCAATCTATCCTGTAGCCTGCACATAGTCAAACAATATCAACCGTTAAAAGAGAAAAATAAAATAAAAAGAAAAATTCCTAAATTAGCACTACAAACTATTTCCAACACAATTGATTTCCAATCCCCGATAATGACGTCAAAATTTGACGAGCGCAAAACACACAATTAAATATGCTCGATAAATGAATATAGTAAAATATAATATCGTATCCATAAGGATTCGAGTTTAATAGTATTTTTGTAGTTTATAGATAGATTGCTATCCAAGATGATCAACAATTGAGATTTCTGTAATTAAAACTAAAGTTAACTAAGAATCTAAATTTGTTGCTAGTGACAATCGACGCATGTAGTGAGCAAAGAAGGTTATCAATTGGGAGAAGATAGGGTTGATAGGATAGGTGCAAGACAAATGTTGGGATTTAACTCTAGATAATTCACTTCTAATGTTCAAGTGAGTCTCTCGAATTCACTAGTTTACTAATTCAATTGTTTATGTAGAAACTCCTCTCTCGATTAAGTCTCAACCTCACAAGATAAACTAATTTAAGATCAATGAAGATATGCACGAGATAGTAGTGGATTGGTCATTAGGAGAACCTCTCTCGATTATCCTCCTAACTAGGTTTAATAAACAATTCAATTAGCCTCTTTCGATTACTAAGAAGAATTAATGAATTCAACCAACAAGATAGAATGCAAGAATATCACAAGTTATGCCTCTCTCGATTAAATGAACAAGTAAATATAGATGCAACAATTAAAACATCCAAAATGATGCTATACATAAAAACTAGAGTTAATATCAACAAACAAGTATCAATACACCAAATCCATCAAATCCTAAAGAGAACTACTCCATAAATATGGAGCAATTCATCAGAACAATGTTTAAATAAAAGGAAAACATAAAACGATCCAAACTCTTGTCTTGAGTGAGGATTGAATGATGAAATCCTTGTGCTTTTGCTTCTCCACCTCCTCCTTGGCTTCCTTAGGTCTAGCATGTGTCAAAAGTCCTAAACATAACGTTTTTACATGTATATATACTTAGTAGGGTCGTGCCCACAGAAAAATACCTTTTCCTGCACAAATAGGATTCCAGCTCTGTAAATATTGCATATGCGCGCCGCATGCGGCGACACACCAAGCTGGGTTATAGTGGGATTGGTCAGAGAGCGTGCAAAATTGACTGGGGCAGAATTTGGGCAGCCGCGGCACCCCACATGCCGCCCCACGCACCGCGGTTGTGTGTTTTTATCAGAGTGAATCTTTTTCCTTGTGTTTTGAAATTCGGAAGTGTTTCTCGACCCCCGAATGTGATCCCGTCTTAATCCCCTGGGCTTTTACTCAGACTTCAAAGCTCCAAAGAGCTCGATTTCATTCCATAATATCTATATAGCTTGGAATCACTCCTACTAGGCATAAAACATGCAAGTAGTCCAAAACACTAGCGATTAAAGCTCAAACTCAATTAAAGCGCAGTAAATTATAGTGCGGTAAATGACTAAAATACGGGATTATAGCTTACAATCAGGTTGCACGGACAACTCACGTGCCAACAGGATAACTCTCACCCAGAAGGCAAGTACATGGGAGTACATGTAAATACTCAATAACATCAGGGTTCTTCTTCTTAAACCGATATGGGTGATTTATTTACGTGTATGGTCGTACAAGTGTTCTACCACAATTCAAGTAAACAAGCAAGAGCAGAGACAATGAATGGCACATAAGAAACGATCACCAAAAAATGCACACGTTCTAACTCACACAAGGTATGCACACCACTACACATATAACAACAGTAACAATGCCCCCAGGCCATCACAAATCATTCCCGGACATAGCCCACCTTGTCTCGCCACATGCACAATAATAAATTAAATGCCCACACTGTCTCGCCGCAAGCACATAATAATATTCTAGCCTTGTCTCGCCACATGCGCAAATGCACATATATAGCCCGCAATGTTAGGCCGCATGTGCAAATATCAATAGTAACAATAGCACGGACAACTCATGTGTGAACACCCCGGCAATCCTCTCAACAATACCATGTGTGCCAAAACATAACAACACAATAAAATAACTTTATAACATGTGCACGTATGCCACAACATTTCCTCAAAACAATTTCAATACCACAACCACGCATAGCCTTCGGCTCACCAATACTCGGCACAACAGCAACAACAACAATAACACGGGAATACGACAAGTAAATCAACTCAAGAACTTCAGAACACAAAGTAACGAACGAACGCACTATGTTATTGTCACAGTATGCCGTCAAATTCAGTGATTTGTCCAGACATGCACCTGCTTTAGTTTCTACAGCTAGAGAGCAAGTCTGCGGGTTCATTAAGGGGCTCAACCATGATATCCAGTTTAGTATGGCTTGGGAGTTGGATTCGGATGTTGCATTTCAGAAGGTATTAGAGATCGCTCGCTGACTAGAAAACATGTGAGACTAGGAGGGAGAGGACATATGGGTTTAGGAGAGAGAGGACGGGGAGGCTAAGAGTCCTCGTAGACCGGGAGGATCTACTAGTCCCTATTTCGGAGGCAAGGTACGTCATGGTAGAGCTTTTATGGGTCAATCTGTTAGTTTTCACTTCAGGCTTTGCGCGGTGCTTCGGATATCCATGGGTCTTAGAGTGCCCATGCCGGACAGATTCCACAGCCATGCTAGCGGAGAGGCTTCTTTGAGTGTGGAGATACCAGCCATATGGCGAGGTATCCAGGCTATGCGTTCAGCTCGAGTTCCTGATATCACTGCATCGCCATCTTGGGGTGCAGGTCCAGTGGGTAGAGGGCGCCCAAGAGGGGGGGGGCTCGGTCCGTTGATGTATTTGTTACGGTAGGGATGAGGCCGCTGCACCGGCTGATGCCATACAAGTATGGTTTTGATTTATTATAGAGGAGAATCATGCATATTTTGTTTCGGTTCTGCTTATCTGGGTGAGTCCTCCTGTGTTGCTTGACATATGGGTGAGTTTCATGATTTTGTACTCTACTTATCTGTTTACCCCTATTGGGAGATTCTATAGTGGTAGCCCGTGTATATCATTTTATTTTATTCATTCTTGAGAGCTATAAGACTAGGAATGACTTTATGTTACCCATTACGGTAGGTTTTGATGTGAGTTTTAGGTGGTTGGTTACGATTTGTGAATTAGATGCTCTACCGGTGTGGGCGTTCAGCATATGTTGTGACCTTGCTAGCGAAAAGTGAATTAGTGGAAGGTTTCGGTTGGTATCATGAGTAATCTACTTGCGATTTAGAGCTGAGGATGGGATCCTCGCATTTCCATGAGGTTTGTTATGTTTGGGCCAGGTTGCGTGCCGCGGTGAAGTTATATTTGGATGTGATCCTTGTAAGTTATTCGTATACTTTGATTCTCCCTTGTGGAACTAATTCGTAGTATGCTACTGATAGAGATTTGTGCCGGTCGGGCTTGATTGATAGTACTTTCATGTATTCCCTCATATATTCAGTCATATTCATGATGTGCTTATTGGGGTTTAGCTTGCGAGGTGTGTGCCCAAGTGGTGTTGAGTGTGACTTGTTTATTTGAGTGAATAATCGTGGCAACTTCGTGTTTCTTGCATTCTTGTCGGTGTTATGGAGGTTTCGAACAGGGTTCTAGCTGATATTAGGTTAATTGCAGGTGTTGGGTTTAAGTATGGACGACTATTGTGATTAGAAATGTTGTTATGGACATATGTGTAGTGTGTTAGGTCATCTGTTTGTATGTGGTGAGTGTATACATAGGTTATTGCAATTGGTTGAGGCCGATACCGTGTGTTCATGTAGGAATCAGGTCATGTGGAAATAACCGAATGGTGAGAAATTTTTTTCTAAGGCCTATTTGTATTGGTGGAAGGAAACACCATCAGTTGAGGTAGTGTTTTCGGGCTTACATGTATTATGACTAGCGTGTGTGGTGGAGTACAGATTTCGGATGATTCAGGATCAATTTGGAAGAAGGATTCTTTTTTTAGAAGCTTAAACGGTAAGAGTTGATCGAAGTTTGACTTTTATATAGACGACTCTGAAATGGCATTTTGATGATTCCAATAGCTTGGTATGGCAATTTTGGACTTAGACGTGTGTCCGGATTTTGATTTAGATGGCCGTAGGATAATTTGAAGCATTTTGGCGAAAATTGAAAAGTTGAAGTTATGGAAGGTTAAGAGGTTTGGCCGAGAGTTGATTTGATATGTTTCATCGCGAGTTGTCGAAGTTGAAAGTTCATAAGTTTATTAAGTTTGATTTGAGGTGTGATTCATATTTCTGATATTGTTTGATGTGATTTGAGGCCTCGAGCAGGTCCGCGTTATGTGTTTGGACTTATTGGTATGTTCGTACGGGGTTCCGAGTGGCTCGGGTGAGTTTCGGATAGGTTTGGGTTGTGTTGTGCTCGTTTTTGATGTTTCGACATCATTTCTTCAAGCATAAATGTTGCCACATTAAGAAAATGACCTCCAATTGGTGTTTTGATTAAAGCATTAGATCTATATCGTAATTATAGAGCCATAGCAACAAAATTCTTGAATTTGGACATCGTATGAGCGAGTTATGCACATTTTAGTGTTGGAGAAGAGAGTCAGTGTTGGTGCTTCGCAGATACGAAGTTGGGTCCGCATCTGTGACCCCACAGGTGCAAACAATGGTCCCCAAATGCAGAAATTACAGCTGGCAGACCGCAGGTGCGGAGTTTTGGTTGCGGAAGCGAAAGTCTCTGTGTATTAAAAAAATCTGACTGCGTTTATTTAGTATTTTGAGCATAACCGGAGTTCTAAAGCTCTGATTGAGGTGATATTTGAGGCGTTCTTCTCGTCTTTTCATGGGGGTCAGTATGAAACAAAATTTTTTGTATTTTAATATGATTACTAAAGTTCATTGTTAAATTAATCATTTTGTTGATTGGAGAATTGGGAGTTTTTATCAAAAACTTTTTCTGAAGAGTATAATTAGGTTTTGAACATAGATTCAGAGTCGGCATTGGATGAAATTAGTATGGTTGGACTAGTAATTGAATGGGTGTTCGGATTTTATGAATTTTGTTGGGTTGCAAGGTGTGGGCCAGGGATTGATGTTTTTGTTGACTTTTTAAATTTTCTTTTTTAAAGATTGAAGCTTTATTATCCGAAATCGTTTCCTTTGAGTTTTGTTTATGATTTAAAACTTTTTTGGCTAGATTTGAGCCATCTAGAGGTTGTTCCACTCGCGAAGGACATCTTAGAGTAATGGTCTAGCTTTTTTGAGGTAAGTCTCTTGCCTAACTTTATGTGGGGGAAACTACCCTTTAGGATTTGAGTCATTTGTGCTAATTGTGTCATGTGAAAGCCGTGTACGCGAGGTGCCAAGTACGTACTCGGGCTTATTTATGGAAATTGGACCATTTAGTGCTCTTAGGTTCTTATGTTCATCATATGTGAAGTTGTTTTAGCATGTTAAATCTCCCATTTACTAAATTTACCCTTACACGTCTTATTTGGAATTAATTGATTCATGTTTTACCCTTGTTGCCAATTAAATGCTTATGTGCCTTAATTGAAGATATTGCCTCTTTATTGACATGCTATCTTTTCTGTAATTTCTTATCCTTAATTAAAGTTATTATTATCCTTTCCGTAATTGCTTATCCTTAATTGAAATTATTATTATTCTTTCCATAATTGCTTATCCTTAATTGAAGTCATTATTATCTTTTCTGTAATTGCTTATCCTTAATTGAATTTATTAGTATCTTTTCCATAATTGCTCAACCTTAATTGAGGTTTTATTATTCCTTTCATTATTAACTTATCATTATTTAGAATCGTTGATTCATGGTATCTCTCTTACCGTCGAGTTGTAGTTATGTGGAAATCATTGTTTCACGCTATCTCTCCCCTTGTTGAGATATTATTGTTGAAACCATTATTCTTTGTTCCACAGCAGGCTGTATTGATTAGTGATGGCAGTACACCCTCTACTCAGCTAACGTGGTGAGCCCCCTTCATATAAGGGTCTTGTATATCCTGTCCTCCATGTATATTGTTTTGAGGTACAACCGGAGCGTTGTTGCCGATACTATCATGCTACTCTTTTTGTATCTATTAGAGGCTCCGTAGACATAGTGCGGGTTGTACCTTGGTTATGGGGAAGTCAAACTAGTAATGTTGTAATTGTATCACACGTTCCACTCCTAAACTATGAATGTGTAATATATTATTTTGGAGACTTATAAATGGAGTAATTATTGGTAATTAATTTGGTATTGTTCACATGATCTTCTCAGTCTAATTAACGAGAATATAACTTCCCTTTACTCATAGGTTTGTTCGAGTAAAAGGCATTATACATACTTGCTTTGCCGGGTTATCTCAGTTGAGCACCGGTTGCGCTCCCCGAGGTCGGGGCATGACACAAGAATGCCCTGATTAAAGTATTAAGTGAAGCTTCTGTGCCTACCAGTATCACTAGCGGGGAGATTCTAACATGGTAGGACGGGTACTTGAGAGTCACAAAATTACTTTCCAAGAACTGAGCTATCGATGGAAGGGTTGAGTCACAACAAAGCATTGCTCATCACTCTGCATTTTGAAGACAAGTTCATTGCCAGTGTCTTGATAAATGGAGGTTCGTGCCTAAACATATGCTCACTAACTACTTTGAAAAGACTTGAAAAGTCCTGCATGAGAAACGGATGGGAAGCATTAATGTGTAAGTGTTCGATGGATCTTAGAGAGCCAGTATTGGGGAAATCAATCTTGATCTTCCTATGGGCGTGGCCTGTTTTGATGTCAAATTCCAAGTGCTAGACATATCCGCCACCTACAACTTGTTATCGGTATGACCATGGATACACGTAGATGGGGCAGTTGCTTCTACTCTACGCCAGGTTGTGAAGTTTGAGAGGAATCATCAAGAGGTAATTATTCACGGGGATGGAAGCAACCCTATGTACACCAACCATACTGTGCTAATTATCGAGAGCAGTAGGAAATTGGGAGGAGAAACATACAACCGCATTGAGCGGGTAAATGCAAGAAAGTGAAGTTTCCAAGTAGTTCGGTAGACTTTCAAAGATAAGTACAGAAGTCATCGTACTGATCCGCAAGACTCTACTAAACCTGGTCATGACTCCTGAGACCTAAGCAACCTAGTGCTCCAATACTAACTTGTCACGATGTAACTCCCACCGGAGCAGCGATGGTTCCTAACACTACTTGCCAGCAAGCCAACGGTCTCATAATATCTTAATCATTTCAATAAATCATAAGTATTTGATAAAACTAATTGAAACATTTCTACAACTATCCCAAAATCTGGTGTCAATGATTACATGTGCACTACTGAGTATCAAACATAAACAAATCCCTAGTAGAATTGTCTGTGTAATAGAATAGTACAGAAGAAAATAAATGAAAAGAGAGTCAAGGAATGCTGATGTCATAGCACCCTTTAAGTCTCCAAGCAGGTACTAGCACGGATCTAGCAATCACCACGTGCTGATGCACCTGGATCTACACACGAAGTGCAGAGTGTAGTATGAGTACAATCGACCCCATAAACTCAATAAGTAATAGAACTAACCTTGGGCTGAAAGCAGTCACGATCTCATAAGAAGACAGTCAGCTTCAAATCTAATGACAACACAAGTATAATAATGACAATAATAATATATAACTCAAAGGAATTAACATAGTCAACTCGTTCATATTACAGAAATTTAGACATGATTTCAAGTTCAACAATTGAAGCCCAAAACTGATAGGAACAAGTCAGTTACAGCTAGCATGAGGGAATGTTACATCTCTATGCCTACATGTCAAATATGCATGCATCAAATTCTTTCACATTCATACTTCCTCCTCGTATTTCGTGAAGGTCTTTACCTAATCTTTTCAAAGTAGTTAGTGGACATATGTTGAGACTCGAACCCCCATCTATCAGGACTCTAGCAATAAACTTGTCCTCAAACTACATTGTGATATGCAGTGCCCTATTGTGACTTAGTCCTTCTTGTGGTAGCTCGTCTTCATGAAAAGTGATCTAGTGGCTTTCCAACACTTTCCCTACCATGTTGGCCATCTCTCCACTGGTGATGTTGTTGGGTACATAGGCTTCATTCAACACCTTCATCATAACATTCCAATGTGCCTCAGAGTTTTGCAGCAGTGATAAAATGGATATTTGAGCAGGGGTTTTGTTCAGATGAAAAACACAAAATACTCTCTTACCTACACCTTTCTTCAAAGATCATCTGGGCCAGTCTCAATGACAGGCAGTTTAGAGGCGGCTTTTTTGCTTGTTCCTCCCAAATACTCGGTTGTATAAATCCTACCAGTTCTGGTCATGCCTTGCACTGCACCTGTTTCTTCCATTCTTGCCTTTCCTTTCCTTCTTGCTTCTGCAACATTATCCCATGGTATAGAATTAGACTTATAAAATGGGGTAGGTGCTACCATCACGGTGAAGGATGTTTTTACTTCAACCTCAAACGGAGTTGGTACAGCTACCTCAACTTCAATTGGTGCCTGAGTCTGTACCATGATAGGTGTGAGAGTGACTGGAGATGTTTTAGAATTATCCCCTTCTCGAATGAGTCCAATTCACCCCTATGAATCCCATTCTTCATCGGTCTCTATCACGTTTACCCCTCCACCCCTATGATATGTGAGAGGATTGTTACAGACATCGGGTGCAACCTCATTTGCCTGTATGACTTTGGTGTCAATTAATGTCTCAATCTTATCCTACAAAGTACGACACTCATCAACAGTTGGACCTTTCATGCCTGAGTGATAGGCACATGTCTTATTTGGGTTAATCCACTGGGAAGAGTTTTCCTTAGAAACAACGGGAATGGGAGTGATATAACAGGCAGCCTTTAGTCTCTCGTACATCTAGTCTATGGGTTCAGCAATTGGGTGTATTGTCTTGGTGGTCTGTGGTCGAAACTTAGTCTAGGGTTTTGGTAGTTTTGGCAGGCTGGTTATGAGTGGTAGTATGCTGGTTGGGTGTTATATGTATGGTAAGTGGCGGCAGGTTGTTGGTAGCTGGGAGGTGAAGGCTGATATGTGGGTGGGAGTGTTTGGTAAGTAAGAGGAGATTTTGGGCCTTGGGCTACCATCACTGTACCTACTTCTTTCTTCTTGGAGATACCTACTTACTGTAAGGCTTTATTTGTGGCTTGGAGTGCTTCAAAATTTTTCACCATTCAGCTTTTGATCCCTTCTTCTATTCTTTCTCCCAATTTTATGATGTCAGAAAATTTATGGGTTTCAATAACCATCTGTCTTTCGTAGTATTTCGGATCCTGAGCTCTAAAGAAGAATTTATTCATTTGTTCTTCTTCCAGTATTGGCCTTACGTTTGTAGCTTCAGACCTCCACCGAGTAGCATACTCGCAGAAAGTTTCCGTTGGCCTCTTCTTGAGATTCTAAATGTAGAAAATGTCGGGTGTGTTTTCTGTGTTAAACCTGAACCGATCCATGAAATCTGATGCCATGCTCACCCAATTAACCCATTTCTTTGGGTTCTGACTGATATACCAAGATAGGGCATCTCTGGTGAGGCTCCTCATGAACATCTTCATGCTAATTCTTTCATCCCTGCCAACTCCTACAAGCTTGTCACAATATGTTCTCAAGTGCACCTTCAGATCACCAGTTTCGTCGAACATTTCGAACTTAGGAGGTTTGTAACCCTCTGGCAGTTCTACATCTGGATGAATACACAAATCTTCATAATTCAAACCCTCAATGCCTTTGTCCCCTTCGACACTTTGAACTCTGCTAGTAAGTTTCTTGAGTTCCTCTGCCATGTTCTTGATAAGCAGGTCCTTCTCGGCAGATTCGGGTATGTATAGGGTATGTTGTGGGGTGTGGGGTAAGGTTTCCATGTATATGGGATTACTTTGGTGGACTCCGGTAATCTGGGCGTAATGGTGGTCATTATTTGAGTTTTGCGGGTTAGGAGTAGGTTGTGGTGCATTATTGAGGGGTGTGGTATGTGGTTGTTTATGGGTATTGAGTTGGGTGGTGATGGTGTTGTTGAGGAGTAGGTATCAGTTGAGGGGTTGTGGTTCTGAGGAGGTGTGACGTATTGATGTGGTGCTGGAGGATTTTGTGGATTTTGTGTGTTCTGGGGAGGTACCACATTTTGGGCATTTATGTTTTGTTGATTA
Source organism: Nicotiana otophora (assembly GCA_000715115.1). Taxonomy (NCBI): domain Eukaryota; kingdom Viridiplantae; phylum Streptophyta; class Magnoliopsida; order Solanales; family Solanaceae; genus Nicotiana; species Nicotiana otophora. The sequence continues at coordinate 26,686 of AWOL01S0004772.1, read as the reverse complement.
AGGTCGGGGACATTTAGGGTGAGGGAAATGTTTGCCAAGTTCCAGACCTGCTCACGTTCCCCTTGTAGCTCCAATATTTTCTGTTCCAGATGTAGGACCAATTTGTTCTGTGCTGGAGTATTCTAATCGTCCGAGGTTTCAACGTTCTCTGCATTGTCCTTTCTGATACCGCTTAAATAGTCCATTTTTCCTTTCCCCTTGCTTCTACCTTTAGGACCACTTGGTGGAGGAAGAGGCGGAGGACCTCTGGAGGTTGAGAGAATGACTAGTACCAAGCCCTAGTGTGTCAGAGTTCACAAGGGCCTCATTGGACCCCGAGCAGTGCTTACACTAGGGAGGCCAATAATAGAACCTAGGTGGCCTTGGCTTTCAGCCGGCTAAGAATGAAGAGTTCAGAATAGCATAAGTTTCCAGTGAGGAAAATGGACAGAAGTTAGGAGATAAATTCATATCCTAAAGTAGACATAGCCAAATTGAGCATATAGAGTAATTAATCAAATAGGCCAGTAGGTTCAACAGGACAACAAAGCACCACACAGATAGCCTCATATTGAAAGAAATTGGGGAAGAAACATGTTTTCTAGATATACATTATCATTCATGACATTAAACCAATTGGGACCTAAAGGGTTCGGATTAAGCTAAGCATGCATCTTAGTATCATAAGACAAACATGTTAATTCTCATCATGAGGCAAGATTGCATTGAAAGATGATAGGGAGCACACATTATGTCAGTCCAAGCAATTACTGAAGGAACATGGGATTAAGACATACTTGGGGCATATTAGCAGGGAAGCAAGATCACAACTGAGGGAAAAGTTCTTATAACATTAAAACATATTATGTATGCAAGACAAGCATTAGAGAGATTCAGTACAGAGTGAAGAGTAAGCTCATGTTAAATAGCACATGTAGGTATTCTACCATCGACATAGTAGACTATTTACCTAAAGAAGGTCTAGATTGTGCTAAGTATAGGTCTTGATGTTATGAAACAGACATGTTAACTCTCATCAGGGAACAAGACAACATTTAGACATAATACACATTGTGACAAGTCAAGTAATCACTGAAGGAACAAGGAATTAAGTGAGTCAAAGACATGCTGGGGAACATATTAGCAGGGAAGCAAGGACATAATTGATAGAAACAAAAGCTTAACACAGATTAGAACACATTACATATGCAAGATAATCATTGTAGAGATTCAGAACAGAGTGAAAATAAACTCATGTCAAATGGCAAACGTAGGCATTCAAGTATTGACCAGTAGACGAATTAACTAGGGAAGTTCTAAGTTATGCTAGGGATTCATATTAATATCGAAACAAATCAAATATGGTAGGGAAAAACAAGTTGAGATAACTGTTCTATAACTTAAAGCCATTATTAAAGGGTATGAGATCAAGTGAGCATGTTGAGTGACACAATAGTAGAGAAACAAGTCATAGTTAACAGTGAAGGTGTCGCGACCTAAACCAAAGGGCCACGACAGGCCCCCGACATCTTACTCAACCGATTACCAACATAACATATCTTTCTTATCGTACTATCATTGGTAACTGGGCCAACATGGCCACAACTTGTAATGTATAACTATAAGTGGGAAAGCACTGTATGAATGAACCATCTTTATTAAATCATGAATACATATGGGTCGTCAAGCCCTCTAACATACTGAACAAAATGAACCTCTGTCTACAAAGCCTCTTAGACAATTAGACGTCAAATGGGAATGGGTACCGTCCTACCCATAAGTCTGTAGCAAAATCCTGACACGATGACTCATAGACTCGGTTGCACTCCGAATGAGGTGGAGTCTTACCGATCCTTCGCTGAATGCTAACTCGTCTACTATGAGGGCTCATCAAACTTATTGTCTATACCCGTAGGCATGAAATGCAGCACCCCCAAAAAAGGCATATCAGTACGAAATAATATACCGAGTAAGTAAGGCAATATACTAAAAGCTGAAACACAACTGGTAGTATAATAATTGAAAGTAACCGAGAGTTAAAGATAATCTGAAGATATGCTTACCTACTGATACTGACTCAACTCTATCAATATAGAAAGTAGAATAGCTATCCGGCCCTATAAGGCTCGTTATATATATAACTGCTCTGCCATAGTAGGCTCACTCATAGGCGCTCGGCCATACTACGCTCTGTATCTCGGCCAACTAGGCTCGCTCATAGGTGCTCGGCCAAAATAGGCTCGATAAATAACTTATCATTTGATGAGAGGTTGCCCAGTAGGGTTCTGCACATCGATTATACATCGATGGTACTAAAAATACTGTAATATTGTATATATAGGCTCTCTACTCTCTTGACTGGGAGAAGACAGTACTCAATTGAATATGAAGTCCCGATAAGGAGAATACTGAAATTTATGAGACTAGGATAATGTATATAAATTCGGTAGTAAGAACTTCTCTTTATGCCTCGTTATCAAACACATGTAATTATAAGATCATGCCAAAATAAAGGAAGGCCTTAGCCTTAACATACCTGAGCCGATTCTCTTGAAAATCCTTTCAACACACGTTAATTGCGGCAAAACATGTAACGGCGGATCGAAGTGGGGGAAAATTCGTATGATATTCTTGAGAAAGATTGAACGGTGCTCCCTTAGAATTTGCAATTCACGTATCAAAAGCGTTGTAAAGGTTCAAATGAATTCTTTTTGGAGAATTCCATCCGAATCTCTAGCAAGCATTTCCATTCCCTTTAATGATGTAGGGAGGTTATTTTGTTTCATTCTCATTCACTTCTCTTTGTGAATTAGAAAAGTCTTATACCTTAGTGGGTGTGGCCCCCAGTAAGGTGATGACTTAGCCACCAAATAAGATACCTTATCAAATTGAATTAAGATTCATTCACTTGAGAAAGGTTTTCTGCCATGTAAATGGTTATAAGGCTTATCCAAAAATTATTCACTTAATTCCTTAATCAACTCATTAATCCCCTACTAATACAATAATTAACCAATTATCTACATAGTTAAGAATTATCTCAAATTACTTATAATACTACTCACTTTTAACACACTTTATACTTCTTTCTATCATGGCCATGTGGTACCTTGTATGGCACTAGTCCATAAATACGGGGTATTGTAGCTTGGACCGTATTTCATCCCAAAATGTCAAACTCCGATGAAATTTGTTTTTATTCAATTTGCTTACCCTATTTACTTCGTGAATTTACTTATCACTTGTTTGAAGTAGCACAATACTTATAATCCCAAAATAATCTCATTCCTGAACTTGCGTAGATTAACTTACGACGAAATTTTAATGTACAAAAATGCGGGATGTAACATCTAATTTCTGAGATTTCATCAATTTATTTATGGCGTACTTTCACGTACAAAATTATGGGGTGTAACATTATTCCCCCCTTTGGAACTTTCGTCCTCGAATGTTGACTGATGCACTTATCATTCTCATAACCCATAGCTCTTGCAAATACTTTAGTGCTCCTTTTGCCATCTAGGAAACTATTCGGTGAATGAATCCCAAATGCCAGGGCATTCCCCCCTTTAGGCCTCTTTCTCCCACCACGACTCGTGGTCGGAATCATTCCAATCTTGTAACTGTTGCTATCTATTTTTTTTTCATGCAGCTTGTACAACTCTGACTTTGTAAGTGCGCCTATGTGACTCTTCTCTCCTTTTTCCTCCAGCTTTTAGCCAATCCCTAGGCCTCATTTTGTGAACATATACAGAGCTTAATAAGATGTCCCTCTGGGCATCTATAAGTACAATGAAGTACTTCGCTCGATACTTTGTTGAACTTACAAATATTGCTATATCTTATTTCATAGCCATAGGTGAAGTATAAGAGGCTACGCAAAAGGATGTTCGAATCCAAAGCTAAGCATCTGGAGCAACATAAGCCAAACATGGAGGCGATAAGGAAACGGAAAGAGATTGCCACTAAGTCGACGTATAGATTAGAATACTTGGAGCAAGGATTGATGGAGCTAGAAGGGAAGATGAGGAAAAGACTTTGTGATTGTCAGGGCATGGATAACGATGAAGGAGGAAAGCTGGCAAAAGCTTACTTATTGCTAGACATGCATGATCTTGGGAACATGATTGATGGGGTACCGGCCTACCCATAAGTCTGTAGCAAAATCCTGACATGATGACTCATAGACTCGGTTGCACTCCGAATGAGGTGGAGTCTTACCGATCCTTCACTGAATGCTAACTCGTCTACTATGAGGCCTCGTCAAACTGATTGTCTATACCCGTAGGCATGAAATGCAGCACCCCCAGAAAAGGCACATCAGTACGAAATAATATACCGAGTAAGTAAGGCAATATACTAAAAGCTAAAACTCAACTGATAGTATAATAACTGAAAGTAACTGAGAGTTAAAGATAATCTGAAGATATGCTTACCTACTGATACTGACTCAACTCTATCAATACAGAAAGTACAATAGCTATCCGGCCTTATAAGGCTCGTTATATATATAACTGCTCTGCCGTAGTAGGCTCACTCATAGGCGCTCGGCCATACTACGCTCTGTATCTCGGCCAACTAGGCTCGCTCATAGGTGCTCGGCCAAAATAGGCTCGGTAAATAACTTATCATTTGATCAGAGGTTGCCCAGCAGGGTTCTGCACATCGATTGTACCTCGATGGTACTAAAAATACTGTAATATTGTATATATAGGCTCTCTACTCTCTTGACTGGGAGAAGACAATACTCAATTGAATATGAAGTCCCGATAAGGAGAATACTGAAATTTATGAGACTAGGATAATGTATATAAATTCGGTAGTAAGAACTTCTCTTTATGCCTACTTGGAGCAAGGATTGATGGAGCTATAAGGGAAGATGAGGAAAAGACTTTGTGATTGTCAGGGCATGGATGACGATGAAGGAGGAAAGTTGGCAAAAGCTTACTTATTGCTAGACATGCATGATCTGGGGAACATGATTGATGGGGTACCGGCCTACCCATAAGTCTGTAGCAAAATCCTGACACGATGACTCATAGACTCGGTTGCACTCCGAATGAGATGGAGTCTTACCGATCCTTCGCTGAATGCTAACTCGTCTACTATGAGGGCTCGTCAAACTGATTGTCTATATCCGTAGGCATGAGATGCAGCACCCCCAGAAAAGGCACATCAGTACGAAATAATATACCGAGTAAGTAAGGAAATATACTGAAAGCTGAAACTCAACTGATAGTATAATAACTGAAAGTAACTGAGAGTTAAAGATAATCTGAAGATATGCTTACCTACTGATACTGACTCAACTCTATCAATATAGAAAGTAAAATAGCTATCTGGCCCTATAAGGCTCGTTATATATATAACTGCTCTGCCGTAGTAGGCTCACTCATAGGCGCTCGGCCATACTACGCTCTGTATCTCAGCCAACTAGGCTCGCTCATAGGTGCTCGGCCAAAATAGGCTCGGTAAATAACTTATCATTTGATCAGAGGTTGCCCAGTAGGGTTCTACACATCGATTATGCCTCGATGGTACTACAAATACTGTAATATTGTATATATAGTCTCTCTACTCTCTTGACTGGGAGAAGACAATACTCAATTGAATATGAAGTCCCGATAAGGAGAATACTGAAATTTATGAGACTAAGATAATGTATATAAATTCGGTAGTAAGAACTTCTATTTATGCCTACTTGGAGCAAGGATTGATGGAGCTAGAAGGGAAGATGAGGAAAAGACTTTGTGATTGTCAGGGCATGGATGACGATGAAGGAGGAAAGCTGGCAAAAGCTTACTTATTGCTAGACATGAGCGATCTGGGGAACATGATTGATGGGGTCAAGAGAGTCAGCCATGGAGAAGGTCCTTCAGGACCAAGTAGATTAAGAGATTATATTCTTTGCTATTTTCTAGCTTAGATTAGATTTCTATGTAATAAGACTAAATGCCATTAGTAA